>PRKT01000144.1:298869-368840 GCA_003671525.1 Saccostrea glomerata
TTTTTTTTTTTTTTTTTTTTTTTTTTTTTTTTTTTTTTTTTTTTTTTTTCCCGAAAAAATCTAGTTCTTTGATTGTTATTTCCTATTTTTGGTTAAAAAAAAAATAGGAAGAATCTTTTGTTAATGATTTGTATTTTTTTTATTCGAAGATACTTGTCTCTTGTTACTTAGTAAATAGCTTTGTGCAGTCTCTTGAAAATAAATCTAATATTTTCTTTTTTTCTGCCAGGATCACTGAGAGACAAAGATATTTTTCTAGATTAAAATGTGTCGCTTTAAACGCACTTAATCAGTCGTTGGGATGACCTTATATTGAAACAAAATTTACTACGGATTATCTTACGAAGAAACATACATTAAAAATTTGATTGGATCAAATTAACATTCAGACATTTATGTTAAACACAAGAAGGAAGAGACTGAATGATGACAATCTCATGCTTAAAATCAATATGAGTTTAAAACTGAAAATGGAAGGTGAAGAAAAACAAGTAATGATTGTTTTCTGCTCTTAGTTTGAATTGTTTTGTGGACTTTTATATTGAATACTGTTCGTTATCTCCATATCCTTCATTAAAAATTTTCAAAAGATATAAATCTGATATAAATGCGGACTTCTAGAAATTCTAGAGTTGGAATTAGATGTCTAGAAGGATAAAGCATCCCTTGTTGAATGGACACATTCGCCGTAACCCCTACCCGTATGCCTACAGATTACAAAGCACGTTTGAAAACAAAGGCCTAAAAATGAAGACAAAACAAGTCAGACATTATACGATCTGATGTTAGATGATACTAGTATTTGCTTGCAAAATTATGAACGACCATAGATTAACGAAAAGATAAAGTTGTTGAAGGACTTTTACCGTCAACTTAAAATGGTAGCCTCCCTCGATTTTAAAATTGATTGTACTCAGAAGATGCTAGCGCTCTTGAGTATGAAATATTAACATAATTAAAAGAACAGTAATCAAGCTAAAAATATCTTTTAAAAAATACTAATCGGTGGGTGGCACAGCCAACAGGCAGCATAAAAAGCATAACAGGTGGAAACAGGTATCATGCTCGAGTAAGTATCCCTTTTCGATTGGCTATACATAATGTGTACGTGTTGTAAATTGCAAAAAATCTGTAGACAAGTAAGTGTAAATATAATGACCTCAAAATTTGCATAAATATAGAAAGCATTCTAATGGTGAACATCTATAGTTACACACTCTTACTGGTCTTTTCAAATTGAAATGAGTCTCCTTAAGCTTCATAGAATACGTCCGTGGAGAATTCAAGGAAAAAAGAACAGTTTAGGGCGAATGGTACCTCAAACCTGATTTAAATTTGCAACTTTTGAAGTACTTTGCCTAATTTTTCCTTCAGACAAATTGTTTATTCTACTTAGAATTATCAACAGATAGATTGTTTGCAAGATTTCTGGTATTCCGGCGACAAACAAATAAAAACAGGTTGATCAACTTCTGGTTTCCGTATCTTAATTTATGACTTTTTTGAACTAAAGTTCGGTTCTAAAACAAAAGATGTATCTAAATAAAAACATTGTATAAATTATTTAAGTACGTGTAACCCAATCCCTGGTAATTTTGACAAATAATATCAAAAAGGAGATCAAAAAGGAGACTCTTCACAATTAATTTGTACACATTTAATGCAAATGGTGGTGTCTTGATATGTTTTTATATGTAGACAAAATAACTAAATTATACAATTAATTCGATCCCATATTTATTACATTATATAATCAATTAATCCTATAAATGGCTTGTAATATTGAAAACAAAAATATGAAAAATTTTACTTTTGATTTGCAGCGAGGAAACTAATCCTTTTTCCCCTTCTGCAAAAATATATAATCTGTATCTTGAATCTCTAACGTCATTAGAAAGCTCTGTGAACGACTCCGTGATTCTGATGTCATTCTTAAACCACGTCATAGTGTAACCAGTGACAACGTCCAAAAGAGTCATGTTTGCAATAAGGCATTTGATGACAACTGTGTCACCAGTGGTTAAAAGACTTGCGTTGGTTACAACAATGAATTCTGGAAACTTGGATGCAGATAGTGTCATACATGACATTAAACAGATGATGGTTGTTTCTGAAATTAAGGAAAAAAACATTTTATAGAAATTTTACACACGAATGAGTAAAAATTCAATCGTATGTTGGAAATATTCAAAGATTCGGGATTCGGTTAAAAATTGAACAAAGTGGTGCTAACTTCTATATTACTCAAAAAATCCTCGAAACACTGCCAGAATTCTTACTTGGTAGCTTTTCAAATGAATTTGTCAATGTATGTTTGTCATTTTTAAGTTCAAGGAATATCTAAATTACAATGTAAGTTGAGTATACATCGTTCATGATACATGGAACAAAGGAAGAAACATTAATATTTGGAGTCTATTTCGAGTCATTATTCAGGATTTTATTTGTAATAAATCTGGTGTCTGCTTTATTTGTTTTTTTTTATCCTGATTTGATTCCATTCCAACTTCCTGGTGAATGAACTCATCCGTAAGGTCAAAAACTAAAAGTAAACTTAAAAAAAATTTATTTGTAATATCTTTTTCAAGCCCGTGGAGATCCGGGTTAGAATAGGTCCTCAGTACCCCAGTGCTTGTCGTAAAAGGCGACTAAATGGGGTGGTCCTTTGGATGAGACCGTATTAACCGAGGCCCCATGTCACAGCAGGTGTAGCACGATAAAGATCCCTCCCTGCTCAAAGGCCGTAATTGCCGAGCATAGGCCTAAATTTGCAGCCCTTCACCGGCAATGGTGACGTATCCATATCAGTGAATATTCTGGAGAGGGACGTTAAACAGTATACGATCAATCAATCAAGGAAAACAAGTTTTGAATTTTGCCCGCGAATAAACAAAACACACATGTAAAAAACATACAATTTTTTTTTAATAGTACGACTGATTTGGGGTAAACTTTCAAATAACACTTCTTGGAACGAACTTTGATAATTTTAAGAAATTTTCATTTGTTCAATGTAAGAAATTGAATTTTTCTTATGTCTTTTTCAATGGATTAGAAAAAAAAACTCTTTATATAATATAATGAACCTCCTATGGGATAAATAATTATGTCTCCCTTCTAAAGAGTCCATCATTGAATGTTATTATTATCGCAACCATAGGATTTTGGGACTGCTGACTTAAGGAAGATATAAACCTCTTGAATTATCAACTCATGCTATTATGTGCGACACCTTTCTAAGCTTCAAATTTGATCGCACTCATTGCATACTCTCGAGTAGGAAATAATTTTTGGAACAAAAACACCATATGCAGGTGACAGCTGAATATAAGTACCACTCTAGATAAAAATCAGACAAAGTTGTATGAAAGTGATACATGAGGGCTCTCAGAATTTGATGATTTTCCACTCACATATATTTTTTTAAAGTATGGACAGTGTATGTAAAATGAAAAATGTTTTGAGTCATGGTTACCTTGGAAACCCGGCCAAAGAAATTTCTTTAGCAACCAGCAGATTTTTCACAGTTGATGGACCAAAAATATAATAAGGCTTAAAATAACATGTTAATACAATGAGAATTATTCTAACTTATTAGTGTAATAAAGATACAAATTTAAATTGTTCTAAAATTGTAAAAAATAAAAAATATGTAGGTCTTAAGTCAGTTCTGTGCTAGACATTGGAAGGTACACATGTTTAACAATTTTAGCTGATTCGGCATTTTTCGTGATTTGGGCAAAATTCAAGGCCAAGTTTTAAAAATTGGCAGATAAATACAGTTGTTGTGTGTATTTCACATAAAAGCAGAGGATTTTCTCTTTTAAATTTTGAAGTCAAATCCATGGGCTTTTTTGAAAATCGAATCTGTTGCCTACCAACAAATATGGTCATTTTGATGCATAAAATGAGAAATAATGTAAATTAAAGTAAAGAAAATGTAAAGTACGGAAAAAGCGAATGTACTGTTATCTATGATAATTGAGAGACAAATTTTAAAAAAGTATAATTAAATTTAGACACCCTAGCAAATTATAGAATATTGCATTATTCTATATCTCCATAGCAACAACATTTTTCTCCATAGCAACGAGGCAAAGAAAGGTAATTTTGGCGTGTATATTTGTAGTTTAATACGGCTTATTTAATTTAAGTCAGAAAAATGTAATTGAGTAAAACTGACAGTGAACTGTTGGTCAAGTATTAATTTTTGGGAGATCTTTATCTACCCATGGAAAAGATTCCCTGTACATGGCAACCAATGTACCCTATTCCTCCTGTAAAAGTTACGACTTTGGGATCAAAGTGTTTGTCATTGAATGAATATTCAATCAACGTGTTGATGATTGTATATCTTGAGTGTGCTGAAAAAATATATAATGTTATATCAATTATTGTCATGCAACAACTATAGGTGAGCGGGCGAGTTCAAAAAACACTGTATTATTGCTTTAGCAGAACTTTGACTGGGCGAATTTAAAACGGGACAAAATTGCTTACAAGTATGAATGGGCGAAATTCACTCGTGGCGACCATAACTGTATACAGCATATGTACACTGTATCTCTGATACGATGCCAAAATAATGATGGTTTCCATAAATAATATTTTTATGTAACTTGTTCATATACATTAGTGTGTATTGTGGATTAAATTCAAGACACTGTGCAAGGTATTATAGGCATGTTTTCAATGGCTGCATTTTATTTCCTGAATTGTTTTTACTTCCAATGTTTTAAAGTTGTCTTGTCTGACATTTTTCAAGCAGAACTTTTCTGCAATGAAAGTAAGATTAATGACATAACTCATGAAACATATTAAGGAATAAATCATGAATAAATCATTGAAATCCAAAATAATGATTTTTCAATTGAATTTGGTTCATGTTTTAAACTAAAGACATGACATTCAAAATTTTTAAAGAGGCACCATTGCTCATCATAACTACACTTTATAGCATGCTTAGTTTGGTAACTTAATACCCATAGTTAGAGTAATTAAAGAAAATTAAATAAAAAATGCATTTCAACCAATCTAAGTAATTCAGCAATAATCAGTAGTGCCGCCACCCCACACGAACCCCAGACCCTAGGCCTACACATTTCACGATTTTGGAAAAAGTACCCTTGTTCATCATAAATGTTTGTTTAATATAATGGATGGGATTTCAAAGAAATAATTCATTGTATTTTCAAGAAATTTTCAGTATATAGTTAGAGCCCCACAACCCAAGCCATCTATCATACCCCTGTTGCAGGGGCTAAAATTTCACAATTTTGGAAGAATGATCCTAGCTTATCATAACTATGTCTATAGTTGGTTTGTTTAATACCCGGAAATAGATTTTCAAAGAATTATCGCAATTTCACCATATAATGATTATAGCCCTTTCCTAAGTAACACCAGAAATCCTGATCCTTGAGCCATGAAATTCACAACCTGATCCTTTGGCCATGAATTTCACAATTTTCAAAGAGGCACTCTTCCTCATCATATCTATGTACTATGTAGCTAGTTAGTTTGTTTGATACCCAGATACAGTGAGGAAGATTTTCAATATTAAATATGTATGTTCACTATATAAGCAATAGAGCCCTGTCCCCTAAAACCAGAACTCCTCACCTTAGGCGCCATGACATTCACGATTATCAAATAGGCGCCCTTCTTCATAACAACTATGTATATGGTTAGCTTGTTTAATACCCAATAGCAGAGGAGAAATTTTTCATAGAATTAATGAATGTTAACTACATAATCAATGAAGCTCCCTTACTAACTCCAGAACCACTGATGACCCAGAGGCCATGAAAATTTACAATTTTGGAAGAGGCACTCTTCCTCATCATTACTATGTACGTAATTTATTTATTTACTTTATACATGTACCCAGGAGCAGAGGAGAACATTTTCAAAGAACTAATGCATTCTCACTATATATCAATCTAGCCCTGCCCAAACAACAGAACCCCAACCCTGGAGCCATGGTATTCACAATTTTGGACACTCTTGCTCACTATTACTATACATTAAGTTTCTTTGTTTAATACCCAGGAACAGAGAAGATGATTTTCAAAAAAATGTTCAATTTTTACTTTGTAATCTTAATAGCCCAGTCCTAGCATTAGAACCCCTGCATGATCCTGGAGCCATGAATTTTACAATTTTGGATGAGGACTCAATGCTTATTACAATCATGCCAGCAGTTTGACTTCTTGAACTCCAGGAGTAAAGAAGATTTTTAAAGATGCGTGTGTGTGGTGTGCGTAAACTTTTTAAAATATGGGCTCAAGAACCCTTGGCCAATCATTGTCAAATTTGTCACAGTACATCCTTGGACCAAAAGCTACCAGGTTTGCAGCCTTAAAAAAGGGGAGATAATCAGGAAAATAAAACAAAAAGTACTGGTTGCTGAGAAATCTTCTTCTCCAGAACCACCAATAGATTTTCACCAAACTTAGTCATAAGGATCAAGATATGTTGAACATTTAGAATTGTTATAGACATCACCCTGGGGCAAAGAACTGGTCTTAAGGTCACTTCAAAGTTGACCAATATTTACACTTTATAAAAACATTTATATTTTGCTTACTATAAGAATTAGGATAGTCAGATCTTGTAAGATTATGCATCTTAAGACTTCACATCATGTTATTTCAAAAGTAAGT
Source organism: Saccostrea glomerata (assembly GCA_003671525.1). Classification (NCBI taxonomy): domain Eukaryota; kingdom Metazoa; phylum Mollusca; class Bivalvia; order Ostreida; family Ostreidae; genus Saccostrea; species Saccostrea glomerata. The sequence continues at coordinate 305,535 of PRKT01000144.1, forward strand.
CGGGGTGATTTTGTGGGCATTTGTTTTCAAATTGGTATAGAGGCATATTTTGGACACTTTAAAGCCTGTGATCATCAAATTTTATCAGTTGTCAAATTAAAAAAAGGTCAATATGACCTACTTTTTGAATTTTATGGCCAATCCTTTCTAAATCATTTACTCCCATTATTTCAGACACTGAGAGGTTTATAGTCATCAAATCTTGTAAGTTGAGGAATCTAGGGTCCCTAAAATATATTTATAAAAAAAGTAGGTCACTGCGACATTCTTTTTTAATTTTGCAGGCAATTGTTTAAAAGGCATATTTTGAATACTTTCAGACCTATGATCATCAAACTTTGTCAGTTGATGCATCTTGGGTTTTCTGTAAACTTCGACCAAAAAGTAGGTCACGGTGACCTACTTTTGACATTTCATAGATATATTTACGTATTTAAGGTGTTAATTGGGTTAGAAACATCAAACTTTGTCAATTGATGAATTTTGAGTTTCGGAGAACATCGACTATAATGTAGGTCACTGTGATCTACTGTTGACATTTTATGGCTTTTTAAAAGTATCTTAGTAAATTGACCTAGAATTGTTAATCTATGTCAGTTTAGGTATCTTGGGTTATCGGAGAATGTCAACTGAAAAATAGGTCACGATTACCTACTTTTACATATCTCAGGAACTTATCATCAAATGTATATTAGAATCATCAAATTTAAGGTTATCCGATCCTCAGGTTCTGAAAATCAGGCATTAAGTAATTGAAAATGCTCACAAAGATGTCTCTAAATTCTCAAATTAAAATGTATTTACCCGCGGTGTTTCTTTAAACGTCATCTTTAAATTTAATCATATTAAATAGGGAAAATTAGTAAATCTCAAATCATTTTTCAGGAAATGAGATTTGAACTACCTACTGCATATTTTTAATTGATAATTGATCAAGAAATACATTTTAGGAATAAACATCCTAGGTATCCAGGCTTTTAAAGAAAATTACCTAAATTTTACACTTATTTTTTTTTTTATCTTTACTTTCTCCTACTTACTTCCATCGTTTCATAATGCATAGTGTATGAAGTGTTTCCTTTCAAAGAAAACACCATAAATCACTTCTAATTTCAAATCATATTTATAAACATTGGTAACTAAGGCTAAATTAAAAGAAATTTGAATTTTTTTAAATATGCAAGTTTTACTTAAATTTATGAGGTACAAATGCCAACTTCTTAAATACAGTTTGTTAAAACTTTAAAGAACATTGAATCATAGGAAGAGGCATAAAATGAAAATTGTTGCATGAAAAAATTTCAATTTCAAGCTTTATTTTAAGACTTTTTGAACAAAATTATAAATTAAAGAGTTATCCTTCCTGGCTGAGGATCGTATATCCTTAAGTCAATGCATCTTGGATTTTAAGAAAACGTTGACTAAAAAGTAGGTCACCATGACCCACTTTTGACATTTTATGGCTGCATTTAAGTATTTTAGATGCTTATTGGCTGAAGTCATCTCTTTTGTCAGACTTGTTACATGTATTTGGTCATAGACTAGTAAAAAAACATCCAAATTTGAAAAAAAAAGATCTAGCATACTCTCTTATTTCTGTTATTTAAATAATTGTGATATTCTAGGTTATTCTCCTCTTTTCATAAATACATAGAAGTGAATAAATTTACCTATCATCTGGAGTGTTGATATTCAAAATACGAGATAAGAAAATCAGAATACGAGGTCATTCAATAAGTAATGCAACTCACAGCATATCATGATAAATGATGAGGCATTTAATTTTTTTTTTCACTGTTGAAAAGTTCTACTAAAGTGGTCTTTAAGACAAAAAACCCATGAATTTTTCTATTGTCTTCGCAAAGAAATTCACTTTAAAATAAGCATGGTCACTACACTGAGCTGAAAACTGTTTATAAATTATCTCTGCCAAGAAAATTAAAATAACAGCGTATGTGAAAACTGTTCTTTTTACATAAATCGCCGAAGAGTTTTGTGTTTTTAGAGAGATCAATTAGAACATGTACATTTCTCCAAATTAAGGCCAAACAATGGTAACTTTCATGTTCAAATTGCAACAAGTAAAGTTAAGCTGTTTTCTTGGTAGGGCAGTCCAAATTTCGGTGACCAGGGTATTTTTCCTGTGCCTGACAACGTAGTTGCACACAAGCTTATGGAAATAAATTAGATTTTGAAGAAAATGAAGTGAATAGAACTTCTCCATTTGTCATATCAGATAGATCTAAGACATTTTGAGATCTTTTTGTTCCCAAAACACATGAAACAATGGAAGGAAAATTGTACAATGCCATATATTTCATGGCAAATGATATTCGTCAGCGACTTTAGTGCATCTCTAAAGCTGAGTATGCTGAGGTTTTCTGTGCATGGATACAAAGACAAAATACATGTGTAAAGGGTAAAAGGGAATGCCTTGAAGGATTGAAACTATTAAGAATATTATTATGTACTTTTTCATATTTTAGGCATGTTGCATTACTTATTGAACGACTCTCGTATTTTTTTTTTAAATAACAAAATGTCAAGTCATCGAACGCAAGAAATAATTCATAAAGAAATGTTTGCCAAACATTACTTTCATGCTTTGTGATTGCATTCATAAAATTAAAAAAAAAACATATTGTATACTTTTGGACATTCATGAGTGTGTCTTTAAGCAATTTATGTGTCAAAATATTTTTCAACTTACCTATAACCAAGACAAATCCTTTCCGTGGCATTTTTCACGTTTTAAATATATTCGATTCCTGTATTTTTCAATGTTGTATTATCCGAAAATAACACATTTTATGAACTTGCATTTCATCGCTCAGGATGATCAATCAAAACATTAAGTTATTGACATACTTAAAAGTATACAAATGACATGAGGACGAGTTTCCGGGAAATTTTCCTATATCAGTTCTAAAAAAAATTTTTAAGATAACTTCATGCATTATTGAATTAAAAGTAAACAACCTTAAACTTTGAATTCGTACTTTGTTTGAATAATATGATCGGAGTTTTATGAAGAGACTTACTTTTACATTCGACAGCTGACTTTTACATTTTAGTAAATGGAGTTTGTATGTGTTTAAATTGTAAAAGTCAGTCGTCAACTGTAAAAGTAAGTCTCTTCATAAAACTCCATTAGTGGGAATATTTTTAGCAAGATACATTGTAATCCCAATTAAAAATGAAACTGCTAAAATTCTGTGATAAATAAATAAAATTGAAACAAATGCACACTTTATATGCACACAACCAAGATACATTAATTTTACGCACAAGAAATCTGTGAAAAACGAACAAAAAAACATGATTTGGGACATTTTTGTTTAACGATTTGCTTGGCAATTGGTGCTATTGTTTTCCTATTTCATAAGTGTTTTTATTTTTCTTTTACAAGTCTAGACCGTCAGTATGGAGTATTACTGTTTAATCTTTTGATTTCAAGGCTTGATTTGTATCCAAAAATTCAATTTCATCCATAAAATAAATAACGAGGAACACCAGTATATCATAATCTAACTCTTTTTTGGGTGTATTTAAAACTACTCACTTTGCATGAGGTTATTTATATAAAATAGTCTGTAAGCTTTCCGGAATTCTGGAGTTGGACGAATGTTTCTTCTCAAAAGGAGGCAACATATGAATATACTTAATGACGGGTTTAATTTAGTGGATTAATTGTTAATAAAACTGTTATACTGTTAGTAAATGAAAACACAATTTTAATTCTAAAGCATATTGATTAATGTGAGATTTTTCAGTAGTGTATTTACTAACAAACAAAACAATGTTGGGAACCTATATTTCTTAAGTTTCAATACTTAAGTTTTAGTTATTAAGTTTTTTCCTTTAAACTATTTTGTAAATGAATGCAAAAATACAGCACATTATTAATTAAAGACACAGACAATAATATGCATCTCTAACATGTCATACATGTATGTTTCAACTTTCCTAATGACAAGGGAGAAAACGTCCGTGCCATTTTAGCATTATTCCACTTTTTTTCTTTTTAAATCGATTTGTGTATATTACATGTAATTTTGATACGTACAATTAGGAAAGAATATGAAATGTCAACTTTTTATCGATGTGGAAATCATATATGTAATACAAATATAAACATCATCTAATCCAAAGAATTTTCCATTCGTTTAAAATAACTATAACAGATGAGTTTCCGAGATAAAACTATGATGTCAACTCATACATATTAAATGATTTATATCAGAAAATATAAACATACGCAACATATCATTTGATTAATGAGTTTAACCAGTCACTTTTCTTTTAAATTCATGTTGTCGTATTAGATTACCGGATGCTGAAGTTTCATTATGTGATTTGTTCACATTGGAATTCGTGTCGTTATCTTTGATATGGGTCGCTGTGTCTATCTCATTTAAGTTAAAAGGCAATCTCATGATAAAAAATGAAAAAAATCATTTGAAGTAGGATTCTTCTCTGGTTTCTGACTAGATGAATAGTTCAACGCACATTTGGTTATTTGTCTTATATATTTAGGTGTAAAAGATTTAAAAGATTATATATATATTTTTCTTCTCATTGCAATTGTACAGCTGTAAATAGAAATGGTAAACCGCGATTGAAAACTTACAGGGACTTTATTTTTGGCGGAATGGTGGAGTATGAAAAGATCTTTTCTGCCTCTCAAAATTATTATAGAACAATGATTTTAGTTAAAACTTTTACACAATCAAAGACTTGAAGACATTTTCAGATGTAAGTTTAATTAATAATAAGGGACTTCAGTCCCTGATTACTAGTATATCAAATAAATATGATTTTTAAAAAACAAAAAACTAGAACTATGTATGCTTTTATAAGCTTCCAATCTGAGTAGAGATTTGAGCCAAAAATCCGAAAAAAGTTTTTTTTCTCTCTTAGTAAAAGATCAAAGGTTTTTGTTTTTGATTCATTTTTATCCTCATGTTACAACTTTACCATAAATTATGTTAAAATGAAAAAAACTAAATATAGGAAGCATATAAATATAACTAATACATCCTAAAAATTTAGAAAAGTAGAGAAAATTCGCATTAACCAATATCTATTTCAGTTAAATGATTTTATGTCAGTTTGGTAATATTATGTTATAGGCCCTGTATGGTATGATGTCCAAGTACCTTTAAGATTGTTTTCGTTGTATACATCTACGCGTATTTCAGAAAACAATATACATTGCCGTATTGCTGTATAACTTTTTGAACGGATTGTGATATTTTATCATATTATCGATTAGTCAAACGTGGGGATGCTCGTTCCTCCATGGCACCTGAACGTTTCGGGGGTCCGGGCTCTCTCTCTCTCTCTCTCTCTCTCTCTCTCTCTCTCTCTCTCTCTCTGACATATATTTTGTTGTTTAGTCTTCGAGCTTGAATGCGCTCTGTTTTTTCTATATTTTAATGCTTCACAACATATTTTATTTATATAGGTCTTAAATACGACAATTTATTATAATTTTCATTTCTGTAATTATTTTTGAGTGTGCTAAACCATTTTGATATAAAAATATGTTTTTAATCAACAATGAATGATGCAACTATACTATTTGATTAATTGTAGAGTATGCTCAGAGAGAAATAATACATAGCATGTCAAGGTAGATTTCAATGAAGTTTCAAAATAAACAGAATGCTCTTCAATGAAATGCTCTATTGTACATAAAATGTACGGATCTCGGTATTTCTATGTATGAATTCATTTACGACTTTTTATGTTGAATTTAATTATTTTGCTAATTGTTTACAACAAATTAACAATATTATATTCAAACAAATATTTCTGCTTTACTGTATTTCTAAATAACAAAGCTAAATATTATTTTTTATTCCGCTTGGCATCAAATAGATAAAAATTATTTTCCTCGGCATAAAATCTTAAGTGATATTAATCAACAATATAAATGAAAATGTTTATGTAGTTGTTATGTCTTCATAATCAAGATTTAATTGAAATAAATGTTTGTTAGGTCCAAAAGCAACAACCGTCAGTAGCTCACAAACATTGCTTGTGATTGCTTTTAGAATAGTAATTTCCGGTACTTTTTGTACTTTGATTTTATAGTGCTGGTGTAGGGAGAACGGGGACCTTTATTGCTATAGATGCCCTGGTACAGTACGGGTGAATTGAAGACTGGAAGTGTTAACATCACTAAATACGTCAGCATTATGAGAAGAGAGAGAATGCATATGATCCAAACATCAGTATTTAATTATTGTTTGTAACATAGTGATAAACATAAAGAGATCTTAAAAAGAGATCTGATTAAAATTGGGGTGTGAGGCTGAGTTTGAGTCATAGTGACAGCTAGTCAAATCAATATCTTAAATGATTATTCTTTGAGCATATGTAAAATTCCTGTTTTTTAATGTTTCGATCATGTTGCATTTGCTATCATTATAATGAAGCTTAAGTTCGAAAACACAACCGATATATGAAACTACATGTATTTCTTTACAATAATATCGGTCTTTAAAATTTATGAGATATTGATTTGGTTATAATAAATTACAGGGTCAATACATCACTGTGTAGAAGTGCTTAGACGAATATTTCAACTTTCCACGTCAAGTGGTCTCACGTGAAAAATTGACAAATCGCATTGCAGAAAAAGATGGACTGCACAAGGAATATACAGTAAATAAACAATCATTCACATACAATAATGTAAAGATATTTGAATGTTGTATTTATATAAGCAAATTGTATTGATATTAACTGTATCTTTAAATGCTATACTTTATTTTGTAATATATCAGAAGTTCGCCAGTTACATCAGACAACAAAGGCAGTATGAAGCTATGCACGCTGTAGAGGGTAAGATCTTACATATTTAGATTCAGTTTTCACAACCTCTACAATATTGTTCAAAGAATAACATATTTACCTATAAGGAAACGATTTTATGAACGGTTGATCTACAATAATTTTCACAAGATGGCCAATTCACTATTGTTTTAATTTTATTTGTATTATTTGATTTTGAAGAAGCAGAGACAAAGACTAATCAACCATTGGTTGTAGGAGAATATCCTGTAAGTACAAAAAGCTTAACCTTCATCGGTCACCAGGGGATGTTCAATACTTTATGACAGCTGATCCCACCTCTGATATTTTAGAGATCTAGCAGTGCTCTGCTCAAAATCTGTTTTGTTAAATAGACTTATGAGTTTAAATACTGTTTGTTATCACCATAATGTTGTGCAGAATAGAATATTCACTTCAAATAAATAAAAGGCGTTTGAAAAGCGACTGTATTTCAGAGCTTTGTCATTCAGATATTTATTTTTGAACGATAACTAAAAGTATTCAAGTAATATCCATTAGGCAATACAAATTTTGAGCAGAAAACTAGAACATTAGAGGTGGAATCAGGTGTTATGAGGGGAGATGGATCCTCTGCCGACCTGTAACACATAGTTTGTGCTCCTTGCTATACCACGCCTGAAAAGTTGTAGGGTACATGTATATAGTGATGTTTCCGACCGTCTTACGTTCGTTTGTCTGTACGTCTATTTGGGTACCCGTCCGCCTCAACAACTCCTTCTATACCACTGAATGAAATTTAATAAGACTTTCTCAGAATCTTTGTCTAACGTACCATTGTGCACCTCCTATATATAAGTTTTTGATAGAAATTATATTTCGAGTTTCCCGTAGCAAAACATTGACACTGCCATTGTTTCTTTTATATTGAAGGGTACGTATCATTGTTTTATCCACATTTCCTCCCATAGCACTGAATCAAAATGAATTGTAATTTCACAGAGTCTTTATGTTAATGCCATTATGAACCTCATATTTTACGCTTTGATCAGACCCTCATTTCTGTTCACCAGAACAAAAAATGGACTTTTCTGTTATAACGTTATGGAAAGCCTAAGGGGGTTATCATTTACCAGCACATTGCCCACAGTACCTTTATTTATGATCGGGAAATGATTTTTAAAAAGTAGACATCCCAGTGTATCAGTGTATAAATAATGGATTAACAATAAGCTTAAAAACGTCAAACAGCATGTATTTCAAATTTCCTAATGACTTTTTCTTAACGACAGCATTGATTTTCTGAGTGGTCTCGTTTGATTTTTTTTATATTCATATTTAGTCTATGTGGCTGGAAGATGGAATAATTGCGTGTCGCTATCCAAAGGCGAAAGACGTTCCAAAGTTTATGGCGATATTAATGGATTGTGCACCATCTGTTGTTATGACCTTAGATTCTCTTGATGAGCAGCTAACAGTATGTTTACAAAAATACTTAACAATTTTATTAAACATAATCGTATTTCTTTACTTTTTAATTCTTCAATAAAATGACATTTTAATCTAATTACAAATTATGCAAAATATTATTTTGATTTTAAAAATGCCTTGCTACAAATTTTAGTGCACACAATAAACAGTTCTGACTTTTGATATTCTTTTTTATATTCACTTATTAATTCTTCAGACCAAGCAGTGGATTCCTGAGGACCATGATCTGGTCATCGGTAGATACGTGGTAAAGAAGACTAAGAGTAGGGTGGTCAGCCTCTGCAGAAGGATATCTACAACAAGGATTACTATTCAGGTACAGATAATAAAGTGGTATAAATAAACAAAGAAAAATGTCACACCTGTGTAATCTTTTTTTTTTTACTGTGAGGCTAGGTTTAGACCCCTACACTTACCACAGCTTAGGCAGAAGGCCTTAACGATAATTGAAAAGCCCCCGCCCATTGATATCAGAAACAAAGACAGCCACACAATTTTGTCATGCATAGAAAATTCTTGACCTTTCAAATTTCCATAATGAAATTATCATTAAAGTTTTATTTTTCGTGTATCAAGAAATTAAAGTACATGTACCTTACTTTAAAACAATAAGAAATTTAAATAAACATGCTTAAATGTGTCATTGTTAGCTTTCTATGAATGTTTTACTGTATTAATGTATGAATTTTCTATTATCTCTCGAAGCATTGGGATGATGAAGAAATCGACATCAGAATTGTACAGGCTATGCCTTCAGATGATTCCGTGTATTCCAACACCACCCAGCTTTCTGACATCATTGATGCCGTAACGAGCATGTCATTGGATAGAGAAAAGCCGATTATCATAATGCACAAGTTCGTTTCAGTTTTTTAGCTTATATTTTCAATATTGTGCAGCTAAATGTTACATTTACTAGGGGAAAAAATATATGATTTTAAAAAAATGCATTTTGAAAATGAAGTTATAACATAAAAAAGTTCTTCAATGAGCGGTTCTGTGGAGAAGTGTTTTAATTTTTAAAGATATTTCAACAGAGAATATCTAACAGTTGTTTTTTCTCTTAGTTCAGTTGCAAAGTTTAAGTATGACGTATTTGCTTATTTTTTTGAATAATCAGAATTCTGTTCATTCTTTTTTTTTCATGACAAACATTTCCATAGTGTTTCTGAAGCAATTCAAAGTGAATAAAGCATTTGAAGACTGCTAATCATAATAATCATAGAAATTCCAATAAGAAAATAAAGAAGATAATATTATTAAGAGTAACCCAATAAAAAAGTATATTTTATCAAATTAAATCAGCTAGGAACAAAGCAAACACAGAACCTTTGAAACAATAAAGTTGGCCCAGGTACCATAACGAAGGAGTAACATACCCTGTTCACCGATCACACCTGTTATTTACTACTTGAAAATTCCATTGACATTTGAATGAAAGAATATATAATGCATAACCTTTCTTTCTAGAGATAACAACACCGAGGTTCTGATGGCAGCTATTGTGTTAAATTCCCTACATCAATTGATGTATGAAGGGGAAGCAGACACGTGTTTCATGGCAAGATATCTACAGACTAACCAGCTCTCTGATATACTTAGTTATGTGAGTAAAAGAAACAGTTCTTTTCAAAGTCTAATACAGGTTCTCATAAACATTAAGCAACTTACTTTGATTTGAGTAAATAATCTTTTATTAATTACAAAATATTAAGATATATTCTATAATAAGTAGAAGAATCTTTTTACTTCAGACTTTTTTGCAAGTTCAGTGAAGCTGCATATGTCAAATACCATAAAAACATTATTTATATCTTCGTAGAGATAAAGTTTAAAAAAAACAAAGTTCGAAAAAAATATTTAAAAAAAATATTTAAATCAAATTAAAGTTTTTTAATATATATATCATCCTTTGAATTTTTGTATTCTACACCAACAAACTGGAGATGAATACCATCATTTGACATTCAATAAAATGAATTTCATCCCCCTATTTAGGAACAATTTGAGGAGTGTTACAAACTTCTGCGCAAATTTTCAACAAAAGAGATCATAGTGGAGAAAACCGAAAGACAACAAGATCTTTACGCAAACTGAAAAGATTGAATATTTTGCGAAATTAACAGGATCCGATTGCATTCTAATGTTAATGGATAAAATAACCAACAATACTGTTTTGTGTTGCTCGTTGCATCTTCGAACTTAAAAGATCGAATGTTTTGCTGCAAAATTTAGCAAATTAACAGGATCCATTTGCATTCTCTTGTTAATGGATTGAATACTCTACATTTTTGTTTTGTATTGCTTTTTGCAATTTCAGCTTTTGAAATTAAAATTTATATTTACATGAAAGTAACAGAAGGACAAGATCAAGTAAATAAAAGATGCCTATAGATTTATCAAATTTGAGAAACGAGTTCTTTTAATGACACTGTAGAAATAGAACCTGGTAAATAATCTGATTCCACACATTATTCTTTGATAAACTAGACACGAAAACAGACTTGAACTAGTTTTTTTTTCATTTCAGTCAAAAAAATGCACGTATATTGAGTACAGTTTCTCCAGAAACGTATTTTTAAGCTTTTCTTAACCTCTACTTCAAAATATGATAAATATGATACATACATGTATATTGGGGTTATTTTTGACATACAATGTACAATAAAAAAGCATCGTTTCTACATACTTTTCGCACAGCTGTAAAGTACGGCAAAATAAGTCGGTTCACTTTACGCATAAAATGGCCCTGTAGATATACCAATTGATTGATTGACACTTTATTTTCTATTTGAAGCATTCAAATAAAGTAGAGACTTGGTGCTTTCATATCCTATTACATTTGTTTCTCCTCAAAGTCCAGGTCGTCCAGAACTGGCTTTATGAAATTGAAATGTTCTTGAATTTTTAGGTAAACAGATATAATTGAGTACTTTCCGTGAAGAAACATAATATGAGCGCACTCTCTGATCTGAAATATAAAACATGTCCATATATCCCCAGAAATAGTTCCATCATTTACTTTTTGCATGTTTTAGATCAGAGGTTGTGCTCTATATTAAATATAAAAAACTAGCTTTAAAATTGGCCGTTTTTGTACAATTTTCAGAATATGAGGAAATTGACGCATTTCGTGACGTCATAAAGCATTGACTAGCCAGAAAATGACATCATTTTGATAGAATAAGATACCCATTCACCGAAAATCTAACTGATATTTACTGCATTGATAAGTAAAACTATGCTGTTTCAGTTTTTCAGAAATTCACAGGGCCAAATAAGGCAAAAGTGAACCTTGTTCTTTAAGCTTAAATCACTTATGACGTCATATTGGACCTAGCCCGAAATTTCCAGTCTGGAGTCATTACATGTAACTAGATTTTGATTTTAAAGACAGGACATTACGCCTTGTTTGGAGTCATGAAAAAATAAACTCTATACTCTTTGAAATACTGTGAAATTACTAATTTTCGCGGGGGGATTTATTTTTGTTATTTTCAAGTTATGAAGAGACCCAATGTATATATTCACCACGATGTGATTTTACAGTATTCCAGATGGAAATTTCTCGAATATTTACCTTCTTCCTCACATCCATCAAGAAGTAGAATAATTTTGCTTAAAATAAATGTTTCATAGTTAAATATATAATTATATTAAATGATAAGGCATGAAACAGTTAGGGTGAATTCACCATGCATCGGATACCCTTGTACTTCAACAAGTTCTAGCGATATCGCTATCGAAGGAAAATTATCAAAATGGAGCTTAACATTTAGTTTGTGATTAAAATATCAATTTAGGACACAATTATATGCCCTTTATTGAGAAAATATCCCCAAAATCTAGTTTTTGGAAATAACTGAGAATTCACCATGGATCGGACATTGTTCACCATGCATCGGACAGACGGTATTTAGACCGGAAAAATATCATACCTTTATCACAGTGCTTTAAAATCCTTTAAATGGATATATTTTCATCTTTTATCTAAGAAATAACCCTCAGCTTAAATTTAATTTACGATATTATTGCAAAAATGTAGAACAATTTAGGATACCTCACTCTGCCATAGAAATACTTTAAAATGCTTATAATGCGGTAATTCGCGCCTTTTTCTCATGGTTTATCATACTCTGGTTTGTAGAAATAAATTGAGTTAAATTCCAGACGTCATATATCAATAACTTGTATTTTGACTGAAAAAATAGAGTTTTTATTTTCTTTTTTGTCAAAACCCAGCTGTCAGCTGGGTTCTGTATGAATATGGTAGTGCTTACCTTTGCATCGAAAAGTGTCCGATGCATGGTTAATTTCTGTCCGATGTACGGTGAAATTAGCATACTAGTAAAAACCAGCTCTAATAAGAATTAAACAAACATTGAAGTGAAATTTCTCTATAATTTTTGTAAAATTACCAATCCTTGACAAAATTCACCAAAGTCCGACTCGTTCCGTGGAAGTCGAATTTAAAAGATCGATCACTCTTAAAATCGAAAAATCATAAACTTCGGGTTATTCCCCTTTGATGATGTAAAATATGACATCACTTCAAGACCATTTGCGAGGTATTTTTATCACAATATGATAAACACAATCGGTATGATTAAAAAAATTAAATCTTCATCTTTATGACAGAGACAAATAAATACACAGACATCTTAAGTTGAAAGAGAGTTTATTGCCTAAAGTTGTCCGAAGCAAGGTATGTGTCCGATTCATGGTGAACTCACCCTATAGACATATTTGTACATGTTATGAATATTATTATACGATTTAAGTAACTCTATGAATTCCGTTTGGTCCTAGAAAGGAGAACATTTTCAATAATTCAGATATATTGTACACTTAGGGAAATGTATGACAACAGGAGAGTTTCTCTATTTAAAAAAATCATTTGAATTTGAAATATTAACTTGATATAAACATAAAAATGCTATTTAATAATTTTCCAGAAATTTTATCATAAATGTACTATTAAATGAAAGTGGATTTAGCATTAAAACAACGAATTTGAGTGAACTAAGTGGACTGAATAATTAAGTATTAATTATACAAGTAGTTAATTAAATTAATCTAGCACCATAATACATGCAATGCAGTAGAATCATAAGCTATTTTATATTAAGACGACCTTTATTTTCATTATAAAATGCTCGAAATCAACATTTTCTTTTAAACTTCCACTTAATGCTAGGATACGTGTATACATGTATACTCTGACATGACAAATATTGTATTTTAATTTATTTAAACAATATTCCACGAATAAATCTAAGGAATGAAACGACAGTTCCTACAACAAAAACATATTGAAAGATAATTTTTTTTCATCTTTAAGCATTGTATATTTTGACAAATTTCCTGTTACCTATGGGTTTTTATGATTTATACGTGAAGAATAAATTCTATAAATTGACTTATATTATATGCAAAAATGTTAAGGGTGCTTAAAAACTAAAAAAAATTTGGGAATATTTACAATGTTGTTATAATAAGAACTTGTTAACAATCCAATTGCATTATTTATGCAATTAAACATGTTCAGAATAAGAACAATCAAAACATCAAATATTGGATACCCATGAATATGCGTTACATTGTTAAAACCATTGATTTCTCTTTCCCTGTATCTTCCTTAAAAAATCGTCAATGATATAATAATTGAAAATCAGTCATCTAGTGGAAAAAATAAAGACGTTAACCGTAACCGTTGTTTATATTGATTTATACAAGGGTTTATCAAATAAGGTCATCAATTGATGTAATTATATAAACAATACTTAGTGTATAAAATTCATTAGGAAGACTAAACATTGGACATTGTTATGATTGTTCTATGAAGAATTAATATTTACATGTACGACGTCAAATTTACCAGTCAATAACATTTGATACCAGGGAGAGAAGACTAAATATTTCGTTTACGTCTGTCTGCTTTTTCCTCTCTCTGCCTGTCTGTCTGTCTCATTTCACAGGATAAAAATCCACCATTCCATCGACTGAATGGTAACTGAATGCCCACGAAATGGTCACTGAAAGGTCGCTGAAAAGAGCCTTTCCCATGACCTTTCCGTGATCATTCAGTTATCATTCAGTCGACTGAATGGCACATACATTTCAGTGACCTTTCAGCCATCATTCAGTTGCACCTTTTATTGAATAATCAGCTTATTTTTTAACTTTAAAAAATTATTTCACTTTTTCATGGAATAATAGCATAAAATTTATCTAATTCCGAATAAAAAATTGAGGGAAAAAATTAATGCAAGAAAAAAATCGTGCCGGATCTCCTGCTTGAGTGTCCGCGACCTTACCAATTGAGCGACGACTTCTTGTTGATACCATACAAATTAAAATCAATCAATTTGTAGAAATCGAAGGAACAATCGGTTCACCTGTTGTATCGAGGAGCTGTGATGTTTATATATCTTGTATATCTTTTGTATATTCTAAATTAATTGCACGGGTTTTGGGGGCAGTCTGATTACTACACATCTCCTATCGGGATGATGACAATTATCAGCGACGGGCACCTGTTCCTGTGTCAGATATGTGAGATCTAGAAACTTAGTAGAATAAAATTAAAACGATTTCATTTTAAAATATAAAATCTACAATATTTAGTTTTTTTTACTAAGAGAGGCATGTATTAATGATTTATTCTATTCATGTAAAATGATTTTTAAAATGATGTCTTTTAAAAGCTAATATATCCTGCAGTTTTGACAATAAATTATTAGTTAAGAAACGAAATTGATCAGGTATATAAGGGATCTTCCAGAAAAGGTGTAAATCAAATAAATTCTGTCTCATTAATCACAAATACATATTTCTATGAAAAAATATACGTATAAGCACTAAAGAATGTTATGCGGCATTTATGTAAATTTGATTCGATTATCGGATCATCATTCTTTATCACTTGACGAAATTTTTTTTTTCTAAATGTAATTAGAAAATAAAATATCATTTTGAATAAATATTTATTTTATAAAATTATATTATTTCGACATATTTTTAGGTACGCGAATTTAATTACGATAAGTACAAAACACAATGAAAATTGAATAATAAATATTTAGTCAAAATATTTCTTCATTGATAAAGGAAAAAAAATCTGATTATAAATTAATAAGCTAGTGAAAAAAATGGCTAAATTGAGACTGAAATTAAATTTCACTGAAAGGTGGTGGAAAGGTCACTAAAAGACGACAGAAAGGTCACTGAAAGTCGACCGGAAAGGTCACTGAAAGACGACAGAAATGTCACTGAAAGTTGATGGAAAGGTCACTGAAAGTTAACGGAAATATGTCCGCTGAATGGTGACTGAAAGGAATCTGAAATGTGACTAGAAGCCTTCTGAAAGGTCACTGAAATGTATGTGCCATTCAGTGGCTGAATGGCCACTGAAAAGTTACTGAAAGACGTCTTTCAGTTTTAACTGAAAGGTATTGTTTCTTCCTGTGAAATTTTCTGAAATACTTTGCAGAAAATGAACTTAACTTTTAGGATGTGAGTGTATATTAATAAACTAAAGATCTTTTTCTCATTTCGTCCGCTTCAAAAATTGTGAAGGCATTGTTGCTTTCTTTATCTTTATTTTCCTTCCAGGTTTTATAATGGAATGTTATTACTTTTGCCAGCCAACCGTCATATTTGTGCATGTCTATATCCTGTTGGTTTCCTCATGGTGTACTCTACAGTGTTTTAAACCATTCACTATATGAACAAAATATTGTTATACTGCTGGTAATTCCCAGTAATGGATATTGAAGAAACAATAAAATAACTTAAAAAGACAGAGAAAATGAGAAGGTACATGTATGTAAAAAAATCAAACTCATATCTTTATTTTCTTATTTCTTCCGTGTAATTCAGAGTTAGTAATGCGTCTTAAAAGCTTTACCATTTGCATTTTTTCTAAAGAAAAAAAGAAAATATAAAGCATACACAAGTCTTTCTACACAGAGGTAATAAGGAAGCATTAGATTATTCGTCTAAACCAGTGATACATTATGAGGTCAGAGTAGACAAAATGACGTAAATTTTAGAACACAAGTTTTTGTAATATTGGTATTTAGAGATGGAATGTTACTCTAGAAAATGAATAGAAAGGTGTAAACATTAACAAAAATCAAATTTTCTTTTGTCATTATATATCTGTAGTTTTAAATAAAATCTAACTCAGAAAAAAAATCTAACACCGATGACGTCATAAATGTACATCAAGTTACTTCTGCATTGATCATGTTGTGTAAAGAAAATTTGCCTTAGACAACATGTACGCACACGTAAAATGGATTTTTAAAGGCAGATATCGAGAATAGGATGTGAAATTCATATGGAGTTAAGTTATTCAAATAGGTGTTCTAATTGATTTTCGTCAATTATATTCTTTTTCGAAGACCATCAGCTATATACGTACATGTATCCCAGTCGGCCTTCCCTCTGTCATTCATGAAAAAATAATACAACAGAAAAAAAATAAGCTGGATATTTCAAAACATAAGGTTTGTACTGATGAAAAGTTTGCCTTCTAAAATACTTCTAAAGTGCTGCTAGAATTCCGAGTTAAGCATAGTTTTAGAAAAAATCTCGATTCTTATGTTTAAAATTCAAAACTTCAGGCAAGGTTTTGTGCGAATTTGTAGAATAACTATTTTACTGGCAGGACAGTGGGATTCTAGCAGCACTTTTTAGGCAAAATGGATGTTTTCGACTATATTATTTGCTCAAAATATTATTAAATTCCGAGGTATTGTTGTTCTGTTTTCCATTATATTAAGGAACATTTCGCTTTTAATGGAAGTCACGTGATGCCGCGTTAGTGGAGCACGTCTTTGCGTTAAACACTCTTATCTTTATACTATGGCTAATAATACCGGTAGTTTACGTTTATCAGCGGTTTTGGTAAATTATCAAGCTTAATTTTCTTATGTCGATAAGATATATCCTAGTGAGCTTGAGATAAAGGATTCCACTTTGTCGCATATCTGCGGTGATTTTCTTTGATCTTTCTGTGGTGATATATCCCATATCACATATGCGATAATACTTTCCATGCCCCTTCATATACCACTGCAGAAGGCAGAAATCAGGTCATGAGAAAAAAAACTTATTTTATTTCACAAGTTCATAACCACAGAAAAATGAACATGTATAGCTATTTCTTAGCCTTTAACTAAATTAAAATACATGTATTTAACTCGGTTGAAAGTTCCCAGTCGTTCAAAAGATTAATCCATTTTGAAAATTTGAAAGTTACGGTAAAATCTCCAAACTTTTTATCGTTAAACTCCTTGCTATTTGTTTCTTTGATTTCATATATATGTCGAGTGCCTGGCTCAAAAATGAATTGTCAAAATCTTCAAACTCAGTTAAAAACTCAAAGTCAAATTGACTAAGAACGTCCGGCATGTTTGACAGCTAGCTTGAAATGAATCTTTTTTCATTATTGAATTTTGACACTCTCAATTGAATTTACGTCACCAGACATGCGACAAGTTGCTTACATCATAGATGCCTTGTACTATTGGTTATATCGTTTTCATGGGGCGTGGAAATCAAGACGTCATTGGCAATCTAGCAACCAAGCTCTATGATAAACGTTATAAAAGTCCTCAATATTTGTGACTGATCAGCACTTAATTCGTAAAAAGATTGATTTAAGAATATGTTTTATTGCCTATTTAGTTTGTAATACCCCAAATATGTTACTTTTTAGTGCAAAAAGGTTACACAATAATTTACGCGTATTAATTTGCAAGATATTTTTCAATGATAAATATTATTCAAAATATTTAACGTAAATAAGATAATGTTTTTTGCCATGATTACATCGATTTTGAGTCACTCTATATGAGTACTTATCCAAAATATACTTCTCAATAAATCCTTGATATAACAAATTTCACGAGTGACATACCTTTAGCATATATCGGGTAAAGATTTCTTATCAATGTTGTTTGAGAAGCATAAATAACTATTCTCAAATAAAAATTCTGTTGTTAAAGATGAAACATATAAGAGGTATTTTTTTTTTTGAATCCTGAAATCTTTATCTGATATAAATCTTGACGCTTGACTTGCAGTAGGGAAAAATCTGACTTTAGAAATGAGCAGCTATACTTTGATAAAAGTGGTTTCCAAACATAGTTTGTTTTTCCATAATGAGTTTCAAATCAAATACTAGTAAGTAAACAGAAGCTTGAAAACTCAATAAAACCTATGTACAGTGGACCTTCAGATATCAGGACCCCAGATATCCGGATGCTTCAATTTGCTTAAAATTTTTAAATGTTATTTTGTTTTGCTTAACCGGTGATTCAGGTATCCGGACGCTTCAAATATTCGGACAAATTGACTAGGAACAAAAGCGTCCGGATAAATGAGGCTCCACTGTATATTAATAACTCAGTTGGCTATGACTTACAACATTTTAAATCAGAGTTATATAATTTAGATCTAACGCTTGCAATTTCGAACTTATCAGATTACTGTTAAAAAGTTGACATCTGTAATCCATTAATCAATATTTTTTAACACCTTACCAAAAGGTTTGAACTTCAACAACATTATACACAATTAAAGCATATATGAGATGTTTGTGCTTATTATAAGAATTCTTTGCTTAGATGTGATAAAGGCGAATAACTGCTTAAAATTTAAGATTCATTACCGCGGTAAATCTGGAATTTTCTTTGAATCCTGAGTTCTGGAAATGAGAGGGTTTATAAATACAGCTGTTTGTTAGTGTGTGTGTCCCCATACCAAACCAGGTTAAACAGAAATAATTTATGTTCATTTTTTTATATAAACCAATCAGAAGCTAGAACACAAAGGATTCAATTATGTTGTACATTATTGGTTATTGTGCGAATTTTATCTTGAAGTCACAGCGACACGGTTCCTCGGTCACCACGTCAACCAGAGGGATTCGCACCACGACGTATAGATCAAATTATTTATTTTCGACTCTTGGGAAGATGCTTTCTCCATTGTGCCATGCAGTCGACAATAGACAAATGTAGTATGCTTTACTTGAGTTGAATAGTTGCAAAAAAAGGTTTGTTATGATTTAAAAATATGTGAAAAAATACATTCCTCAGTTATTATAATTTATGTTTACTTATTGAAATAGGTAAATTTAACAAACAATTATCGACCTAGAAAAATATAAGTGTCGGAAACGGTAATGCTTATCTGTTTTCTGAAAAGAAGGGATCATTTCTCTCATCCTAACACTCCAAATACGGAATACGAAATGGCCATGATACCAAAAGACAACAAATCATATAGCAGTATCCAAGAACTTATTTCAAACAGTGAAACGGAGGGAGTTGAAACGTCTCATTTTATGGAGATATCTCGCCCCGAATGCTTTGCAAGATCATTAATATATTTATCTTGATTTTAATCAATAACTTTTTTATCAATTCAAATGATTGATGCGCTTTGAATATTATATTTTTTTAAATTGCTTTTGAATTTATTTGCTTGAAAATGTATAGTTAAATAAAAGAAGTGTTTAATTTTCTTTGATGGAAAGAGATAACAATGCACATGATTATTCTCATATAAAAAGAAAAAAAACATCCAGAATTAAAGGGGTTGAAAAATATTTATTATTTAATAAAATGCTATTTGAGCATCTACTTTTTGCATATCTAAGTTTTTTACCATGATAACAATATTGGGCAGACTATTTTTCTCATGTGATTAGTAAGAACTATATATATGACTATTTAGCATGTTCAAATATTCATTTTCTACTTCACCATATATTTTGTTTAAATCCAGCCAAAAGTTGTTATATAAGTCTTTGTAATACTGTAAACGTCTTGTATTTGGCTGTCTATTCTGTGTAGCGCTTTTGGCGAAAAAAGAAACTTCTGCTAATTCATTTGCAATGCTAAATGTCACTGCCTAGTGAGTAGAGTATGCAAGGACATCAACGATACCTGGAAATGGATAAAAACTATCCAGCTTTTCCATCTACCTTTGATGTCCCTGGTATAATTAACTAACAAGACAGTGGTTCCTTATATTTCCATTTCATTGTGAAATGAAATTTTTCATTCATATTTCTAAAAATATAAATTTCACGAGGTCACCCATGTCAAAAACAAAATGACAGCCGCACGAAATTTATATGCATATTAGGCCTCCCTAGTGTTTAGACAAAAAGACAGAATGCAATACAGAATACACGATGTTTACACGAATATTGGGCCTCCTGAGCTCCTGACCTATCGATTAATGAAACTCTAGTTTTCTTTTAAAGAGTTTTCACGGAGTTAAAAAGTAGAAATGAAAATATTAGAGAACACTAGGAACTGTGTTGGTAGGAATGTACGCTTACATGTTCAAAGGTCAATTTCCGCAAAATATCGTACACGCTAAGTATAAGACATTTACAGTTTGTAGTGTAGCTTCAGTCATTTGTTAGTCTCCATAACTAACATTTTCACTTAATTGTTTTTTATTAATAATCTATGCCAGAGGTTAAGCAAATACAAACTGCAAATAGCCAGAATTAAAAATGAATGTAAAATTATATATTACTTCCTTTTTTATTTCAATGCAATTTTTTATAATGTCAAAAGTCTTATCAAATTCAGAATAGGTGTTGTTTTGCTTTGCTTTTGTTTTTGAAAAGTAAATATGTTGGACTCTCTCCATAGTTGCTTCATACGAAATGTTGTCATAAAGGTGATTTCATAATATACTATGAGAGTGTGTGCACATAAATTCATGATACGAATATGACGTGTATGAGGAACACTGGTCTTAAATTCAATTCTTTTATTTTTTTAGTATCAGCAGATTCATCAGATTTATATAATAGCTTAAGATATACATTATTGACATGACTGAAGACGAAAACATTCGTGTATATATTACATTGTATTTACACAATGGAAAAGGGCATTGTTATTAAATGTGCATATTTATACATACATATTTTTCTTTTGCTCTGTCGTTTACTGTACACTTATGTTTTGAAATATGTTGATTATTGGGTGTGTTGTTATGTTCCAAGTAGGTGAAACAATTATAATTTGCAAAACATGAATAAGATGTATATAGTTTTTTGACTCAGCATTACTTTTTAGTCAATAGTATCGTAGAATTTTCATGAAAGGACTTTATTATTATATTCAAAATACCAAACTTAAACGTATCCTATCTTTACACAAATTCCTGATGCATTGCAGTCTACTGATAATAGTAATGTAACATTCAAGTTAAATGATGAACGTGATGGATATGATTTTTTTCAATCGCCAACTTCCCTAAACTCTTCATAAATTTTTCTCCATCGCACATATGCAGAATGTTACCTGTCGGCAGGGGATACCCTTTTCTCTACTGCGCCTGAGCCCTAACCTATTCATAATTTTTTCTCCATCGCACATATGCAGAATGATACCAGTCGGCAGGGGATACCCTTTCCTCTACGGCGCCTGAGCCCTGAAGTTTAGGAGGTTCTTGTTTGCTCTGCTGCCTGATTTGTATTATTTAATTTTCTTTAGAACTTGGGAACTTGAATTAGGAAGGATTAGGAAGGAATAATTTCTGCAATTCACTATCTCAGTTTTGTTGAATAAATAAACACAGTTTTATATCTGGAGAACTATGTCATTCCTCACATTAGTATTTCAACGACTCATAAATTAAATGAGATCGAAAAGTGTGAAAAACAATAACAAAACAATACATTGCTTCAATCTGGACATAAGTATGTTGATAATTTATACAACTGCATTTAAAGATAGAATGATATAAAATCCTTTATTTCTTCTAGATTAACACAAACTGTTGCATATTTCAATCTCATTTCAAAGAATTTGAATACCGTAGCCCATGAATGTACTTGTTCTTTTACTACAATGTGATTCACTCTCTTACAGGGCTGCTGTTGCAACGTTATATACTCGACATAATCATCGTTTTTTTTTTCATGAAAGCAACAGATATTCAGGTTCAGGACCTTGTTGCTTAAAAACTTATAATTAATATTTTTGTGGTGTTTATTCATTTTACCTTAACTCATGATGACATTTTTTCCGGATCCAGCATTTTAGACATTAATTTTCCTACATTTGTATGACTAGAATGACAGTCGGCTTTTCTGCTGCAATATGAAACCCTGTAGGAGGATATCTGCATCTAGTTAGGAAATGTGTTCACAAACCGATTCTGAATTTCATTTTACCATTTATTGGTTATGTAATAAACTCATCCACCCAATAACTCATATATATAGTTTTTTAAAATAATTTTTCTTGGTCATTGTTTTGATAAACGCTATCATCAATTGTTTTCTTAATACAGGAAAACTAGGTTCACCTTTCAAAAATTAAGCAGTTAATATTTCCTGTTATCTGATATCTAGTGATTAACAACTGTTTGAAATATAACGTAAACTCAGGTAAAAAAAGGAAGGGAGTAGATACTATCGATGAACGTTCATTAAATGTACGAAAACTTATTAAAATGATACATGATTGATTGATTGATTGATTGTATATTGTTTAACGTCCCTCTTGAGAATTTTTCACTAATATGAAGACGTCACCGATGCCGGTGAAGGGCTCAAATTTAGACCTATACTCGGCACTCAGGGCCATTGAGCAGTGAGGGTTCTTTATCGTGCCAAGGCCTACCGTGACAAGGGTCCTATGTTTTTAAGGTCATATCTGAAAGACCCGTGACTTTCAATTCTAGTGCCGAGTGCTTGGTGAAGGAACAGTCACTACCTATGTTACGTCTTAGGTATGACGCGGCGCCGCGATCGAAAATCGAACCCGGGCCTCCCGATCACGAAGCGAACGCTCTACCACTAGGCTACCGTGACCGGTCTAAAATGATATAAGAAAAAGAAACAAATGTAACAATAAAAATGAAAAAAAGGATAATCCAAAACAAACAAAAATATATGATTATCTCTTTTTAGTGCATTAGTGCATTATAACGAGTTAAAAAAAATCGTGGTTCATGGTTAAAATACAAAAAAAAGAACTCTAGACACGTCCGTCTTGTTGTCCGTCATGAGACCTGATGAAATGATTTTAAAATGCATTGATTCGATAATGGAATTTGTAAGTTACAGCGTACATAATAAACACCCTTAAAAGAAATAAGCAATTTGAAAAGGCATATAGATTAATATATCTTGTTTACCATCAGAATCAATGATGAAGTACATAAGTTAAATGTTTACCTATTTCTTGTTAAAAAGATGTGATATTTGTATACTGTGTTCACAATCCAGAAATTGGCACACTGACAAACAAAAACGAGTTGAGTTTCCCGTAGCTCCGGGTGTTAAATAAAAGTTTTTCATAAACCATTTACACATGAATGCTTTACTTTAAAAAAAAAAACGTCAGGTATATTCAATCATTAAACATGGGTAGTTTACTTTAACTTAAGACTTTAAAATGGATTTGATGGATGTAAAATGAGCAAAGTGGAAGTGTAGCCTTGTTGACATGTTATGGACCTTAATATAACCAATCTGCTTATTGTGTTGAACGAGTTATATATCATATCCCTTCAATATGGTAAGACTTTTCTTTTCGTACTTTGTATAAATTGAGATATTAAATGGCTTTTACATGTCTCCAAAAGGTTCAAATAGAGATGTCAAAGGAAGACCAGTTAAGAATTATATCGTTTTTAGAAAACCTGGCTTATGACAAGACTGTCACTGTCAGTACTAGATACAATGACAGATACCTTTCACCAAGTAAAGCTGTGGACGGGGATAGCAGTAAATACCTACTGGACTGCGCATTGACAGCTTCCGGTCAAAAAGAGGCGTGGTTAACAGTGGATCTCGGGGACAATACAAATATTGCATCAATATCGATCTTACATGGGGGTTGTAAGTAGCAGACTTTTTTTCAATTGAAATATGCTGTTTTTTTTTAATTCTTCAGCAATATTTCCATCTTTGTGAAAACATAATAAGATTTTCCCATCTTTTGTGTGCGTAAATTGATATGTTTATTACCAAAGAGGATTTTTTGGTCGAAAAAAAAATAAATAAACAACTAAAATTATATCCTTATTGATTTTCCTATGTTTTGGTATACTGCACTGTAGTCTTGTGGAATAATTTTATTAGTAAAAAATGATTATCCGAAATAGTAGAGGTTTTACAAATAATTCTTCATTCTGGAGGAGTTCATCTGTAGGATATTTACTCTTCTAATTTCAACTTTCCGTGTGATTTATATAGGATCCCCCATAATTTGCAGTTGAACATGAATCGTATCGCATCAATCGAGTTTTCCAGTACCTGAAACGTTCTACTTTACCACCTGAACAGTGAACGAACGGTGAACGAACGTAGAGCGAACGGTTAATGAACGATGTGCAAACGCTGAACGCAACTTGGTGAACGATGTTTGAACGGTGAACGGTGAGTGAACGCAGAACGCAAACGGAGCGCAAACGCGAGCGTAAAGTGAACGATGAACGATTGATTGATTGTATACTGTTTAACGTCCCTCTTAGGAATTTTTTACTCATATGGAGAGGTCTTTTTACTCATATGGAGACGTCACCGTATGACGGTGAAGGGCTTCAAATTTAGACCTATTACTCGGCACTCAGGGCCATTGAGCAGTGAGGGTTCTTTATCGTGCCAGCGCCTACCGTGACTCGGGACCTACGTTTTTAAGGTCATATCCGAAAGACCCGTGACTTTCACTTCTGATGCCGAGCGCTTTTCGAAGGAAAAGACACTACCTATTTTTACTTCTGAACGAACGGTGAACGCAAGATAAACGAATTATTCGGAATGCCTCCGATCTATTCCTTGCATTGAAATTATTCTGTTATTCTATTCTAATTTCAGGTGCTTAAAAGATAAATAAATAAATAATAAAAACATTTTTTCTACACATAGATGTGCGTATGATGTTTTAAATCTATAATTTGATAACAGGATTTTTATTGTCGTAAATCATGTGTATTTGTTACCGAACGCGTGTAGTATAAATATCAAATTAATCTACTTATATAGTAAATATGTTTATATTTTTAACTAATAAAATAATGTGGCCTTTAGAAGATAAAGTACTTACAGAATGAATTAAGTATATTGTGCCATGTTTGTAACAACCATATTTCCGTGCCAAGGCGATTCCGATTAAAAGTATTTTTTTAAATTTTAATTTACAAATGTCTGTCGTATTGCATAAATACACTCTTATTTTAAAATTTTAAAGAAAAATATTATCTATTTATGTGTCATGTTTTAATTCTTTTATGATGATTATTTTAGCAAACTTCTACATGTATCTGTAAACATGTCCCGATCGAAATGATGGAAAGAGGCATTCAAATTTTTGTAATACAAAAGATTTTCAAAACTAAATAAGTAGTATGCTGTCATAGTTTTTTATTGAACAGCCAAGTGTAAGAGAGAATGAGAGAGAGAGAGACAGAGATTCCCCTCCATTCTCAGATATCTGTTGTATCAAATAAAAATTCTTATAATTTTTTCCTCAATATTCCCAGCAGTAAAAGTAATCTTTTTTTTAAGATTAACAAATCCAGTTGACAGTAATCATCGGCTTTTATTTTCCATTTTAAGTTCACACGGTTCACATGAAGTCCACTTGCATGTCCATTCAATCAAAATCATTCGAAGCAGCGGAGGTGTGGAAATCTCGTTTCACCGATCATGCCGAAGGCAAAGAGTCACTTAATATTTCTAAGAAGTTATAACATTTTTCCCTATCATTTCTAGATCTGATTTCCACATTTCTGAAGAAAAAAAAATTTAAAAACTATTGGGAATATATACCTGGAAGGATTAAGATTGAAAATGAATTTGAAACACATACCTCCTGCCAATTTAAAATAACACTGTCGGTACGTGTAGATTTTGAAATGCTATAGTTTAATGACTGTTTTGATGTTTGTCTTAAGACGGAATTTTTTGTCTTACATGTACAATACGCATGAAATGTTAATTAAAATATACTGAAAATACTAACTAAGAAATCGATTTCGGGAGAAAAGGCTGGGGGGGGGGTCTTAATCATACCGAATAGCAAACATATACATGTATTTAGTTACGGTGCAGAAAGGAATTTTCCTTCTCTAATAATAGAATTTGTAGACGTAAAGAAAGTAGAAAAAAGGCTATTGTAATAGATTTTAAACAATTGGTCTTTTTTAAGAGCACATTTATCAATTTAGTTCACTTTAAAGATATTTAATTAACTGAATATCTTCAGTACTGTTGATAATTCTCAGAACTAGTTCTCACATGTTTTCGAGTATTTTTTTAAAATACGTGTAAGAAATATTTTTTTTATAGTTGCTGCTATTGGTCAATTAAAAGATTGGATTATTATCCATCCATTACCGATTTGTCGTCTTTTACATAACAACAAAATGTTGCCGTGCTTGAAGTATTTGTACGCTGCCCTAATTTAGATTTAATATTTTAGCATCGTTCTACATACATGTATTTACATGTTCTTAATGTGCTTATAACAACATTTATTTCCCATAGAAATTTCATGAACAAAGTAACAGATAAGTTATAATAATAAAAATATAAATATCGTAGATAATTTTTTCCATGAAATAATAATTCTTCAAAAACGATATCCTAGGTATTAAATAAAAAATCGTGTAAATCCCTACAATCAAAGCGATCAGTCCTTTTACTTCGGAGTTCTGAATGACAATAAAGACAAAACGATAAGTGAACGATGAACGCAAAGGAAACGGAATTAAGAGCGAACGGTGAACGTTTTGTGAACAGTGAAAGCGAGCGCACAGTGAACGCAAAACTGTAAATGGCGAGCGAAAGGTGAACGCACGCTGAACGAACGGTGAGCGAACGGAAAAATGGAAAGAAGAACGTTTCAGGGACTGTTTCCCCTAGCATTTCATGAGGATTAACACACAACGAGTTGGATTAAATCATATCCAACAACAAAACATGTTTTATACCTCACACAATGTATCATATTTTGACTATTTTTATATCAAACTCTGTGTTTCATTTTACTCCATCACTCTAACGCAAAACTGGTCACGGTAGCTCAGTCAAAAAAACCTTAGCTTCGTGATCGGAAGGTCCGCGTTCGATTCTCGATCGCGGCGCCGCGTCAAACCTAAGACGTAAGCATATGTAGTGACTGTTTCTTCGCTAAGCCGTCGGTATTAAAAGAGAGTCATGGGTATTTCGAATAGGACCTATGAAACGTAGGTCCCATCTCACGGTAGGCATCGGCACGATAAGGAACCCTCATTACTGAATTGCTTTGAGTGCCGAGTATAGGTCGGAATTTGAAGCCCTTCACCGGCATACAGTGACGTCTCTATTTGAGTAAAAAATTATCGAATTGGACTCAAACGAAATGTTGATTAATATGCATTCGACCAATCAATTAAACACAAGACCGATTATAATAGTGGATATCAAGTAATATCCAATGAGTCAAATCCACGGTATGCACATGCAAGGGGTAAACATGGAATAAATATAGATTTGAAATACTCAAAACATCAAGCTGAATTCGAAGTGGTTTAGTTAAATTTGATATTTAGTAAAGAAATTCAACATAATATCTGTTATACTATATCCTTTACAAATAAATTAAAAGGACTAGTCGTTCTTTTGTATTAAAATAGCAGGAAAAATCATTGATTCCATGTAAACCCCTATATCCTTGAGAGATTTCAGCTCAGGCGAGCTAAAATATACATAACAAATTGGATTTAATATTCCTATTTGATTCTTTATCTAAACTAAATATATTTCATTATCTCAAAAGTATTTTATTTTTGTTTATTAAGCAAATATTCAGCGTTACATTAATGGGAGATTTCTCGAAAAAGCCAAGATCTTTTCTTTTTTAAGAAAAATCAGTTATTATTATACATATTAACATGAAATGATATATCATTCTTCTTTTTGGAGTAATCTCCAATCTTTAAAAAGTGTATGTTCATATATTTCACACTTTTTAGTAGGTTTTGATGCATCTTATTTGGATTCTTCTGACTCTGGTTTTTATCTTGATTATGGAACAATTTTTGCTGTTAGACCTCTTAGAAGAATTTGCAGGGATTGTTTTGATGTAAAAGATGCTCAGGTCATTTGTTTGGCAGTTGGACTTTTACCGTACGTGAAACTATGCTAAGATTACCTGAATTTAAAAAAATTCTCAATCTTGACGACAAAGTTATTCCTTTAATGATAAAAAAAATTCCACGTCGCCAACGCTATTACTTCCACTGAGTTGTTTTTCGAACAGAATATTTACTTTCAGAGGAAGTACAAGTAACATAAAAATGAATTTAGCGGAATAAATAAAAAAGGTACATTGGATTTTTGAAAGTTAATGCAATCAACATTTTCATTCAAACCATTCGATAAACTTTCACACGAAAAGAAAACTCTAACCTAGATGGCTCCTAGATTTTACCCAGGTTGATCTTACCCCAAAAACATTAACCTTTAAATGTAGAAAGAATATTTACCATATATAAATATATGTTAAACGCCTTACCTTTGGTAAATTACCACAGCCTACATGTATGAACTAGTATTATGTTGTTAAAGGATTTTTAAGAATAAGGACAAGCATCTCTTAGTGCGAAAGATGTTTTGGATATAGAGGGTACTTATAGACATCAAAAGGATGTGTTTCCGCTTTTCTTAAATTGAATGGTTTAGAACAACAGGTGTGCTTATTATCATAACAATCACCTGTATTCCATTTTAATCATTCTTTATAAAGAATTATATTTTTTCTGATATTTCACATACATTCAAGAATAGCACTGTCTCGCGCGTAAATGTTTTGATTTCAAATACTTAAACGAAATTTTTCCTTCACAACATCATAATTTGGAAGAAAAAAGCTATTTTCTATGGGTATCTCTACACCATGCATGCTTTTGCTCATAAGAGAACCCATGTGGTAGTTGAAACCTCGGGCGCGACTGACATGAGTCCTTTAAAAATAATAAGCAACTACATCGTCAAGAAGAACTTTGTAGTTTGAATGAAAATTACGGGTCCTAATTTTGATATCTTCTGCTGTCTTTGTTCCATTTTCCAAAGAATTAGATAGTTGACTCTTCAAATAGTCTACTGAAATGGGTTTTACTTACAATCATTCAGCTACTTAAAATAGCTATTAATGACAAATCATTTATCTGATTTTGGTGGGTAAATTATGCTTTCGTCCTCGACATAACGGTCTAACATTGTTTTTATCATAGACCATCACTAGAAATAAAACAATAAAAATGGATCGATATTTTCATTTCGTTTCTTTTAGAGACAATCCCTTGATCTATATATCTCCAACTCGGAGCTCTGTCGAAGTTGCAATAAATGATCTCGGCTGTAATGGTGATGAAGTTAGCATAAATGATTGTCGGCTTAAGTTATCCAGGTGTCCATCGGATACTGCTGCTGCAGTAGAATGTCAAGGTAACTTTTTTCCTATATACAGAAGAAATCATTAATCAAAATTGTAAATTCTATAAAAAATTATAGCATAAAAATAATTTTAAAAATCCAAGTTTCTGGTTTTATGTTACATTAAGGCTTAGAAACAATTCATACAAAAACTGTTTTAAGATGAATTAAAAATTTCTTGAAATTGGCATTTCTCTTGAAAGATATTGTGCTACTTGTATTTTAAATACAGTAGATATACCGACGTCTTCATCTTTGATTCATACACTCTGATTTTATTTTCATTATTACTTCAAAATAAGGAATTGAAATTTTTTTTGGTTGATTAATTTTACATCAAAAGGTTACCTAAAGTATGATATTACCTATGGTAACATTTTTTTTTATGTGTTGTACTTATTTCTTCCCTCAGAAGGCAACACTCTGTCTGGATTTTCTGTGTACGTGTCTGACACAGAAGACTGGAAGTCAGTGACTCTTTGTAATCAACATGACATCAATCAAATACCTCTTAATAACGTCACATTGGATTGTATTACTTCCGGTCGTTACGTCACTGTTTTCAACACAGGGAACATGACATCATTTCCAAACGTATCCGATTTCTCTTATATGAATATCTGCGAAATTGAGGTGGAAGGTACGTTATAATTTCTAAAGTCTTCCGGAATTAAGTTCAATTTGTTTTCATGACATCATTTGCAATCTTTTGTTGGAGAAATAGAAAACAGAGTTTCCCTATATGAACAATTTTTAATTTAAGGTAATTTTAAAGAATCTGGAGGTATTATGAGCAGTGTGCTTACACAATTACGAGGACTGTTCGGAAATTAATGAGACAATTAATATATTTTTTGTGATGAACCTTTTTCCGTGAAAATTTTAGATACGTTTGACATATCTTAGGAATAAATGAAAGCAAAAAATATTTTTTAGAAAAACTATTTCTTTTTTACAGTGGTATTATTGAAAAAAAAATGTAAACCCGACATTCGAACTCCCATTTGACCCAAAGTAAGACCGTAAATGATTAAACTAAGGTATATATTTTTTCGACTAAATTTTCACTTTAATTTGCGCAAATTTGTTAGAATATTGAATGAGAAATACGGACATAGTGAATAAATTTAAGCGCGGCATAGAAACGACGACAAAATGGATATTGATGTCAAAGCGGCGCAGCGAGAATACCTATAATCTTGTAGCGCTATGAAGAACTTTTTCAAGACTAAACGACCTGCAAAAACAAGATTGATTGATTGTATATTGTTTAACGTCCCTCTTGAGAATTTTTCACTCATATGGAGACGTCACCGATGCCGGTGAAGGGCTTCAAATTTAGGCCTATACTCGGCACTCAGGGCCATTGAGCAGTGAGGGTTCTTTATCGTGCCAACGCCTACCGTGACACGGGACCTACGTTTTTAAGGTCATATCCGAAAGACCCGTGACTTTCACTTCTAGTGCCGAGCGCTTGGCGAAGGAACAGTCACTACCTATGTTTACGTCTTAGGTATGACGCTGCGCCGCGATCGAGAATCGAACCCGGGCCTCCCGATCACGAAGCGAACGCTCTACCACTAGGCTACCGTGACCGGTGCAAAAACAAGAACAATGAAAAGAGATACCTAAGGGTTTTTTACCATTCATAGATACCTTTTACTTTCAAAATATTCAAGAAGAGTAAAAAAAAATAGCTTCGGACGTCTATCAGTTATTACAGACTAAATAATGTTGATTCGCATTGCGTCCCTGTTTTCAAGGGACGAGGGGAGTGGGTTAAATAAAATCAAAGAAACCAAGGATAAAACATTAACTAACATTATGCATTGAATAGATGTTTATACCTCTTAGACAAAAGGAATTATTCTTTTACAGTACTACTACTCATCAGAAGACCTTGTTTAAAAAAACATAAACAAAAAGTGAAGAGTTCAATACAACCTTGCAGCTACTTCATTTCTGTTTGTTAGAATACCTGTAATTATCTGAAACAACCTGGGCAATGATTGATTGATTGTATACTGTTTAACGTCCCTCTCCAGAATATTTCACTGATATGGAGACGTCACCATTGCCGGTGAAGGGCTGCAAATTTAAGCCTATGCTCGGCACTTACGGCCTTTGAGCAGGGAGGGATCTTTATCGTGCCACACCTGCTGTGACACTGGGCCTCGGTTTATACGGTCTCATCCGCCTTTTACGACAAGCAAGGGGGTACTGAGGATTTATTCTAACCCGGATCCCCACGGGGCACCTGGGCAATGAAAAGGCCTGTTAAATTTATGATCGTACTTTCCTGTCACAGAAATAAGTATTCTTCATTTTTCGCATGGACCCTTGTGTTTAAATTGGTCAATCTTTATTAATCGGTTATTCGCACGATTATCCAATCGAGTACCCGGGTTCTCGGTAAAAAAAAAAAAGTGGTGTGAATACTTGTACAAGTAAAAGAGGTGAGAACAGCTATGGACGGGATCCAAGCATTTGTCACTGTAATTAATACTGTGTATGCATGTACACAGCCATTACCGATAAGGGGTATTTAATGGAGTAGGTGACGTGATTACTGTACTGTGTAGACATGGGCAATGCATATTTATTTAAAATATATAATTTTTTGCATAAACAGATAAACTTTTAAATGATAAACGTATACATTCGAGTTAAAAAATACTTTTTTTTCGATACTCAGACGATTGGTCCATTTTCTATTTAACGGGGTACTTGTTGACATCCCGAATTTCATTGTATTCTGTGTACTGTTGAGCTCCTGCATCTGTTGACAACGCTGATTGGGATTCCGAAACACAATCTGTCCTTATCAGATGAAATGCATAAACTAAACAACAAACCTACTTCTCGAACATCTCCAAGGCGTTTTAGCATAAAAACATCACGCAAGCCAATCGATTTATCATCGTCATGAAATCAAAAAACCTGACACTTATTCCTTATATTTACATGTATTTATACAAGGAAATGACAACAAGATGTTTGTTTTAGCCTTTTTTTTCGCAAACATTGGCCGTGGCTTAGTATTTTGTGGGATGCCAATTAATACACACAACTTTTGGGCAAACCCACGCGAATTCAACAAAATTCATCAACACAAACAAGTAATATGTTCATAAATGACCATCCAGGGTAAACCGCGGGTGGTTACTTATTTAAGGTTACTTATTTGAGTGTAAGTAGTCATATGCACAATCCAAGCACAAAACAAATTATATCAACATATCAGCAAATATTTTACCTATAAAATGGTTCAACACTTCAACCGCCTTCACAGTTCAATGGTGAAAACTTCACAACAATACAAAGTTTATGTAGGCCTCAGTTGCTTTGGTGTGCGCAAACGCCATGTGACAGCGAACAACCAAAGGAGAGTTCGCAGTCATCCCACACATGGGGGAGCACCCAAGCAACTGACAATAGAGCCCCCACGGACCAATCCTCTTTATGTTTTGTTTAAGGATACACATTGCCTTGTTTTGACAGGAAAAATTCTAACCCCCCTTGGATATTATTAAGAAAGAGCTTATTTCCTAGGTCATTGAGGTGTACTCCATCTGACAACAGAAATTGTGATATTTTTTCAATAAATCAGGGTACTTCATGTTACAATCTCCCAACTTTAAAACTAATGAAGCAGCTACATGTACCCTATTGGCCTTAAGATGGGATCGCTCCATTGCTTTATTGTCCCCTGAGTACCTCCATTTATTTCGTGGCAGAATCTGTGACCACACATGTGTAGAATATTGGAAGCGATTCTTAATAATCTTTAGATGGGATTTAATTTTCTCAATGAGAGTATAGAGATCAATTGACCCTATATCGTTTGCTTCACAGTTAATAACCAAAAAGTCTGGGGATTCCTCGTATTCTGTCAGAAAAAAGAGCTTTATTTTAAGTCCCAAAAAATTCAAAGCTGAATATCCCATGCCACCGGATATTTCATTTCAATCTATCCAGTCCAAGATTTGTTTCACCCGGTCTGCATAATGATGCCATCATTGCATTCTTAATAATAGAGGAGCCCACACACCAGACTTAAGCTTCAAGGACCTCTACAAATTTATGCAATAATTTGAATAAATCTTGTTATTTTTACAAAATTGCAACTTACTACGGGGATTTTTTCCAAAGTGGATAAATAATGGCTCTTTAATTTTTGGTCTTACTGCAAGATAATCTATCAAACTTGCTACTGGACAGAGGATTCCCTCACTTTTATCAATGGCTAAAGAGACCCCTGATTATATTTTGACATTCTTATGTGTACAAAAACCTTAGAGTAATTAGGTTGAAATTAAACATCGGTCACTTGTTAAATTATATGTACACTGTTACCAGTAGACAATTATGATTTCCCCTATTCTGAGAAAACCAAAGAAGGCTAATAAATAAGTAGCTCTGAACAATTTTGTTTAAAAACTATCACTACAAAAGCTCAGTAATACCCTAACAACTTTAGTAAGCAACTCCAAGGTTATAGGTAGCCTTGCATCTGCAGACCTACCAGTTTTTCTCATGCCCTCAAGAACCTTTACAACCAGAAAGTTTCATCAACCCAATTATGGATTTTGCATTGAAAACTAATAGAAGATGAATAAGATGTGGGGGCCATGAAATTTCGTACTCAATTTCTTATCGGAAATTTCGTATGCTGTCTTAATGTTATAAGAGATTGAAGCATCTAGCAATCTATTCATTTGAATATGTTAATCATTTTGACTAGTTCTACTGGAAGAGGGTCTGGTCTGGTGCTTACCTCTGGTGCCAATGCCTTGAAGCGGAACCACTGTTCGCGAGAAATAGAATCTGCATTTTTGTTATCCAAGCTACCAATGTGATTTGCACTAAATATAACATTGTTGATCATCAGTCTAAGAACCAAATGTCTTACCAATTCTATAACACTTTTGTACTTGGAAGATTGAGTATTGAAGACACTAACTAGTGAAAGGTTATCAACATGAAATTGAACTTTTTTATGAAGCAACATAGGTCGCCATACCTCTATTGCTAAAACTACTGGTATGAACTCAAGAAAAGTCATTTCTCTAAAACTTTCTTGGTTGTTCCAGTGTTTGGCCAATGGAGAACACTAAGCACTAAGGGTAGGAAAAAGTAGAAAATGGCTTTTTATTTTAAAGATTAAATCCAAAAGTAGTCCCATGACCAATCATGGATTTGCTATTTTTTAGAAAACGATTTTTAAAGAATTTTCCTATATATATCTTTAAAAACTTTGGTCGGCCATTTTGGCCCCGTCCTACCCCTGGGGGTCATGATTTGAACAAATTTGAATCTACACTACTGTAGCATGCTTCCATATAAATATGATGAATTATGGCTTTGACATTCTTGAGAAGAAGATGTTTAAAGAATTTTCCTATATATTTCTATGTAAAACTTAGGTCGGCCATTTTGGCCCCGCCCTACCCCCGGAGGTCATGATTTGAACAAACTTGAATCTACACCACCTGAGGATGTTACCCCATAACTTTCATCTTTCCTGGCACAGTGGTTCTTGAGAAGAAGATTTTTAAAATATGCCACCAAATTTTCATTAATTCCCAATCATCTCCCCTTGAATGAGGGCGTGGCCCTTCATTTGAACAAACTTGAATCCCCTTCACCCAAGGATACTTTGTGGTAAGTTTGGTTGAAATTGGCCCAGCAGTTCTTGAGAGAAGTCGAAATTGTGAAAAGTTTACAGACAGACAGACAGACGGACAGACGGACGCCGGACAAAATGTGATCAGAAAAGCTCACAGCTAAAAAATCAACTTCCACTAAAGTAGCCCCCACAACATAAATGACCTAAACCTGCACTATCTGTAAGTAACTGTAAAATGCTTGAATCTTCCCATACAGTATTAAAAAAATATACTAACCAATTGAAATGGTTCAAGAACACAAGCCACATTCTAATGTCACTTTTATTCCAATTGATAATCTGATGACGTGGCTTAGAAACTACTAAATGCATCATAAATTCTTCAAAAAAAAAAGCTCTACTAGATCTGATTACCTTTGAGAAAAAAATTGAGCATTCCAACAAAAGACTGCATTTCTTGCAGTGTAACTTTATTTCCTATCTAAAAGATTTTCAATCAGATTCTTCAGGTTTTCTTACTTTGCTTCTGGGATTTTAATTGTCATCTCTAGTGTATCAATTTCGAAACCTAGAAATATTCATTTTGTCGTTGGACCAGAAGTTTTCCCATGGGCTAGTGGTGCCCCTAAATCCCCGGCTAAGTAACTAAAAGTAGACATAATAATTTCACATTCATCACTACCAGACTTACCCGCTAAAAGGAAATCGTCTAAATAATTATCTAATGTATTCAATCCAGACTTGAACTGAGTAAGTCAGTGTAGAAAAGTTGCAAATGTTTCCCAATTTCTGCAACTAATGGAACTACCCAAAGGAAGGCATTTATCTATGTAATATAACCCGTCTTCAGAGAAACCTAACAAGTCAAAATCCACATGATTGGAACTAAACGAATAGCATTTTTAATATCCATCTTACCTATCAATACACCCCTTCCCAAATTTGCAATCATTTTCACTACACTATCAAAAGATGCATACTGCATTGTACATAAATCTGGGTCTATAAAGTCGTTGATCCCCCGGGAACTAGGATAGGATAAATGGGTAATCATTCGCCACCCTCCATCAGATTAAGGGGCAACTGGCGAAATGTGGATGTTAGAAATTGGAAGTTGATCAAAAGGACCCATTATTCGGCCAAGCTTTATTTCCTTATTTATCTTATCCATCAAATCATCATGGTGTTCAATTGCAGACTTAAGATTTTTTGAAAACAGGTGACACCTTGAGCCTGTATAATTTATTTGAAAACCCATTGAAACCCGATTTTTGATATAATTAGCAGCATAGTTGTCTAGATATGGTTGCAAAAAAGTTGAAATTATAGCACTTATTGTAGGCTGGGCTGTTTGATTCAATTGTTAGTTTAGATTGTGGGGATGATGACATAAACATCAACCATAACTCGTAGTCTACTTTAGACCAATCTATGGTGGGATCGATACTGCGGAGAAGTCGAAACTGCTCGTCATATGTCTTCAATCCCTAATCCCCCTCCCCACATCTTGTTGCCCCGAGTCTTATGTCATGTAAATATTTCAGCAAACCCTGCAAAGATCCTGGGTGGGCTGAAGCATAAATGCTAGCGTAAACTAAGAATGCACTTGTCCATCTACTGGTATTTTGAATCTTATTGCTAGGTTTAACAACCTCTCTTGTGACCAACTCCCATTTTGTCATTAAAAAATATTTTAGATTCTGTCAGGGAAGTGTTATCAAGCAACAAACTAATCTCTATATATGCTGAACTAATGATTTTAGACTAGTTAGAGACATTGCTAACCAATAGTGAATTAATGCCATCTACATATTGATTATCATAACCAATGCTTTTACATGATTCAGATTCCATGGCCAAAACAGGCACAGGTGCTGGGGGAGAGTTTGACTTCCTGGCACCAACTATATTCTCTTGGGCAGCGATGCTTCCTGAAGCACCTGCTTTCTGTACTGTAGGATTATCGTCAACCGCTACTGCTGGTCGCTCTTGCCTTGACCTCTTTTACCTTGATGCTTTCCCCTCGTTGTCTCTCAGTCTGCAATTCCTCTTATTCTTATTTTTGGGAGGCATTTCCGCTTGTTAGAGAAAATAACAAACAAAAAATTACTTACTGTATTTCACCAGAGACAAACTTTTTTGATGAATTAGCTACGGGCAAAATTAGAAACAGTATATTCAAAATGGATGTCATGTCACATTTCATCGGGCAGTAAATCCAGCACAATTCAGAGAAAATATATACGCTGGATTAAAATGTCATAAAGAACATACAACGTTTATTATCTATTGACCAAAATTTAAAATATATTTAAGACCGATGCAAAAACATTTCGTACAAATATTATGAAAAAAATTGACAGTGAAATATTCAACCTACTCTGTATCCAACAAGTTGAACTTTTCACGGTAGCTCAGCCGGTAGAGCGCTCGCTTCGTGATCGGGAGGTCGTGAGTTAGTATATCGGCCACGTCTGACCTAGTCGATAAAATGCGTAGCAACTGTTCCTTCACCATGCGCTCGGCACTTTGAAGTGAAAGTTGCGGTTCCATCGGATGAGACCTTATAAACCCAGACCCAGTGTCAGCGGCAGGTGTTGGCACGATAAAGATCCCTCACTGCTCAATGGCCCTGAGTGCCGAGTAAAGGTCAAAATTTTAAGCCCTTCACCAGCATAAGGTGACGTCTCCATATGAGTGAAAAATTTTCGAAAGGGACGTTAAACAATATACAATCAATCAATCAGTCCAGCAAGTTGATGAAGAGAATGTTGCGCCCGAGCTTTCAAACTTATATATTATCCAAGGTCGCAGGCCGATCCCGAACAAAAATTAATGCCTTTTTCTCGTAAAATAAAGTCATCGATTTTATATGCATAAAATAGATGATATTATTGCATGATTCCGCCAATCCACATGCTACATGCCCCGCTTCTTGACTCTATTGTCCCGCCCTGCACGTGAGTTTTTTTTTTAATAATCGAGCCTATCTATGAACAAGTACATTGATTGAGAAATAAATTTCATGAACTTTTTGTATTTTTATTTCGAACAAAGACATTGGAAATGTAAATATATTCTTATCAACTCCAATTTAAAAGAATGCAAAAATAATATACAAACAAAATATATCATTTTTTCTATATTTACATGCACTATGTAATGTTATTGTGGTTTTCATCCTTTTATTGTGTAAAAATGAAGGCTCCTGAAATTAAATGTTGAATCGATAATTTTCAAATGTTGGAATGTTTTAACTTTATATGTTTTAAGATTTTAATTATTATATAATATCAATCCATGTCCTAAATGATTTTTTTGTTATCATCGTGTGATGACACTCTTACAGGATGCAAATTGGGATTTTATGGAAAAAATTGTACTTCGTGTCCTCAAAATTGTTTGAATAAATCCTGTCACATTCAAATTGGAACTTGCTATGATTGTAATGACGGATACATTGGAGAACGTTGTGAAATAGGTATAGTAAAATTTCTCAGAATAAAAAAAGAAACACCAAAAAATAAACATCATCTGCATCATCGGAAAAGCAAGGATATTGGTGCCTTAATCATAAAATGGCTTTTAGACATTTAATTCAATGAGCGTCAAGGTTAAAAGGTTTTAAAGTTTCAACGATTGTATCAATTTAACCTATACCGGGTAGATAACTAGAAGGATTTAAGTATATTTTATTAGTATTTAGCTATTTGAAATTTTTGCATGTGTGCTGGAATAATGTTTATATCGGTGTATTTTTTTTATCTTTTAGCATGTTCTCCTAGTAAATATGGTCGAGGATGTGCTTTTACCTGCGGTAAATGTCTTGATACCAATGTATGTAATAATGTGAATGGATCATGCCCCGGACAGTGTTCTACTGGATGGAGGGGTGATAAATGTGATTACAGTATGTTTCATGATAGTTTCTCATCAAATTACTTGGTATCTTATAATAAAAAACTAAATTTATCACGGGATTGCGTGCCTCCTTTCAATATCAATTGTCGTACTTATATTTTCCCATTTTAAAGCACTCTTTTTATTTTACTTTAGTTAAGAGTTCCTAAATTGTCCTGTGTAACATTCTACGGAGCACACTTTAGAATACATGTAGTCATGTAGATTTATTGATATCTGCATTTTATTTTCCATTTCTAAATTGATGGCAAAAACAAAATTTAACATTTATCCTTCAAAATTATGAACAAGCATTTTTCTCTTATTTTTAGGTATCAATTTTATTTTCTACTTTCATAATATTTTTAACAATAAATTATGCGGATCTTTGTAGAGTGTCAATATGTATACTTTGGTCTGAATTGTAATACTTCTTGCTACATTCCTAACTGTAAAAACGTTACATCGTGTTACGCTATCACAGGGGAGTGTTCGGATGGATGTTTTGAGGGTTGGGCTGGGAAGACATGTAATGGTATGTTGATTTTGAATCTTTGGCATTTGACGTAAATATCGTTATTATAATTTTGCCACTTATCAATTTTAAAATGCTAAAATAAAACAAAAGCAAATTCTTTGAAGCAATCATCCATTTTTTCAATACATTTTGTTCTCTTTATGCATTGAATAGACGTTGTCAATAAGTATTAGACTACAGGAGATATTCTTATACTGTACTACTATGTCATTGTTGATAATAATTTCCTTATATGTGACATTAAGGTGCATGTGACATTAAGTAAATATTTCTATTATGACGTCATCTCAATTATGACGTCATGGTAACGTCAATGTTATGCAATGTTTGAACAATCAGTCTAGATAAACAAGTCAACGTGATAAGAGGTGTTTTTCTCTCTATCTGACTCAACAGTCATCACAAGACTTATTAAAGAAAAAACTTTCACGAAAAGTGAAGAGTTTAATTTGTAATATTGCTTTGATGCAGTCCATCGGTCTATTGGTCGGTCTGTCTGTCTGTCTGTTTCGTCTGTCGATCTGTTTATAGGTCTGTCAACGTAAATTTTAAAATTGCCAAAAACGTAACGTCACACGTAAATGACGTTACAATAGTTGTGACGTTATCAAAAAATTGCGGGTTTACCTTGTATCAATGACGTAAATCGCACCTGCGGTATGTGTTATTTTAACAAATTTTAACAAGACGAGGAAGACCCTGTTTCAGCGCATAATCTGAGACAAAGTATTTTTTTTTTTAAAGAAAGAGACATTTGTTGCCTGAAAGAGAATTGTGTTGTCTGAACATAACGTAATCTCCGACACGTACATGTACACGGCTGCACGGTCGATTCTTTATTTTCATTTTTAGTTGAATTACGCACTGATTGATAATATTAGTAAATTCACTGTAAAGTATATGTAGTGGGAAAAGGGGTGTATTATAGCCATTAAAATTACAATGTACGGAAAATAAATAAATTGTTTAAAAATACTTGAACACATTCTGTATGAAATTTAATTTTTTTTCCTAAAGAAAAAAAAACTGATATAGCCCAACAAACTCGTTTACATATAAAAACCTGCTAGTCTGATAAGAAGACCGTGTAATATAGAAGTTAACGCTTTTATCAAGAAATTAAAAACCTAGAACAAATCCCCGTATTTTATTGCAATACCTTGTTGTTTAGAGAATTCAAATATACTGTTAGGATATTTTTGTCTTCCTGGCACCCTATACCTTTATAGTCCTCACTTTGTATCACTATGCCTCTATTGTTTTCCCAAGTAAATTGTGAATGATTTACAACAACCCTTATAATGAGTACATATTAAACCTAAATAAATGAATATACATGTATTCGCTTTTTGCTACAATTGCTAATATTTGAAGCATTATGCAACAATTACATAATTATAGGAAGTGGATGCACATTCTTGATTTAACGTGTGCAGTGACGGATATTCTTTCGTTAACTTAAAAAAAAAATTAATAATGATAAAAGGCAT
The DNA here is from genome assembly GCA_003671525.1 of Saccostrea glomerata. NCBI lineage: Eukaryota > Metazoa > Mollusca > Bivalvia > Ostreida > Ostreidae > Saccostrea > Saccostrea glomerata. The sequence goes on from PRKT01000144.1 coordinate 346,859, forward strand.
TTTTTTTTCATTTTTCAAACATTTAACGCCCTCTCCGGCCTCAAACCGTGGTCTGCTCTTATATGCATTTACAATATTTTCAGAAATCGGTGGCGAGTTCAGTTTTTTTTTAGTCGGATACGAGTCAGAAGCAACCAGCTCAAACGTGAAAAACATTTTTTGTGTACCGGGTACACTGTAAACGTATTACATTTGGCGATGTATTCTTTTTAGCGGCTTTGGCGGAACGCAGCAACCGCTAAATCAAGTACAACGCTAAATGTCTCGCATATAAATACATACATAAGAATATGAAGAAATGCGCTAAATCAAATCTACGCTAACTTATTCAAAATTCAATTTCCGCCAAATATCGTACACGCTAGATATAATACATTTACACTACATGTACATGAATGGATGGGAAAGGGGGTGGGGCCTTGGTTAATTTTTTCTTCAAATACACGACTCTCTCCTCATACTTATTAAGTGGACTTTGCATTTCCTAAGGTTGGTTTTTCGTTTCGTTTACATGTAGATATATAATAAGTTAATAACTCAAATGGAACATTTCAAAATTAGCCCCCCCCCCAACTTGCCTCATGAATCGTACATATAGTTTTTAAAACTTAACACCCAAGGTTAGCTGCAGTCCGTCAGCTTTGTATCCGCTTCCATGCATCTTTTGATACAAGATTAAACAAAAATCGCAAATTTTGATGGATGGTCTACTCAAGCAAAGGTAAACCATAAATTATAAAAATCACCCTCGATGAGATCACTAAAGTTAAGGATTCATATACAGTACCCGCATCGTTATTCTTTACAATTCTATCGTGTTCTATCGTGCGTGTATCCTATCGTATCGTGCGTGTATCCTATCGTATCGTGCGTGTATCCTATCGTATCGTGTTTTCCGTTTATCAGGTTTTGCGTTTTCTATCGTGTTTTCCGTTTATCAGGTTTTGCGTTTATCGTGTAGATCGTTTATCAGGTTCTATCGTGTATCGTGTTTTGCGTTTATCGTGTATATTCGGAAATCCTCGCTTTTTATCTTTACTATACAAAGAAACTACTGAGCTAATCCGAGTTTCTCTTTCGTTTTGGTAATAAAAATAAGATTAAGTCAACCGAAAAAGAGAAAATTAAGTTTTATGCCTTTCTTTTTCATCAATATAAGAAATATTAAAGCGTAGAAGGAAAAAAATTAATACCGTATTTCATGAAAGAATAAATTTATTTATTAATAAATAATTAATTAAATAAATAAAATATCATTGTAAAGCAGTCAAAATTTAAACAGTAACTCTTTTTTTCGGAAAGGATATTATGAGTAGATTGATCACCTGCTCTATTTTTTTTAAAATAATTTATCGAATTGTATGATTTATTTTGTCAAAATTGAATACTATTTATATGATTTTTTTAAATGAATCGGAGTTACCGGAGAAAGATTTTTGGTAAGCTACGATGTTTGCGTACACAAAATGCAAATAAATAAATAATAAGCAGGGTATTGATTTGTATCTTTTTTCATGCAATATTTTGTTTTTCCTTGTTTATCGTCTGATAACGTTAGTAATATGTTTACGCCTCTGATCTGCATGTATGCACAATTATTTAAAGTCTTTATGTTACAAATATAATAAGACATTGATCCAGATGATTTTAACAACGATTTTGGCCGTATACGTTCAAATTTTTAATTTATTTTTTAACGCTAATTATAAATTCCTTTATATATGTCTAAATTAATAAAAAAAAAAATCAAAATTATAAAAACAATATTGCATGAAAATATTCTATCCAATTTATCACACCATGGCGGTTACTATAAAATAGAAGTTTTTCGTAATTTTATCTGGCATTAGATAACATAAAATTAATATATACAGGAAAAAACATGATGTTTTTTAAAAGCTTACCTTTTCGGCGTGGAAATAAACTGAGAATATAATCCATCGGGATGTCAAAAATCAAAATAAATCGAAGACCTTTCCTTACCAGAAAATTGACACGTATGTGTAGCTCTCTAATTAGCACACTGTCTTCCTGTGCGGTAAACCACCCCTCCCCCTTCTCCCCTAACTGACACCTCGGCCCGTGTGTGTGATCAGCGTTAACATACCTGTACTGATTTCTCACCTGGGGTCAATTAGTAACCTCGAATACTACCTGGTTCTAATGAAACGCATCTACTTATTTTCGGGATTTTGTTCCGAACTTGTTTGAACAAACTTATCAAAGATTTAATTCAAAAATAAATTAAATAATTGTACAATTAATGGATTTAAAAAATCATCTCATCGCTTGAATGTTAAATAAAAATTCAAATAAATCAATTTAATGAAATGAAGTCCCTAAACTCAATCCGCTGATTTATTTCATTTCGTACAATGTTTCCATCATGTTTATGTAAACAAGTCTTTTAAAAAAACTTTTTAAAAAATACTGCACTTATGGTACATGCACTTTCGGATCATCGGGTTTTCTACGTAATACGGACAAAATTAATTCTAGGAAACAATTTCATTGATCGTAGAAACGGAAGAAATAGTTCTAACATTTTAAACTATGAAAATTAGCTCGCATTATTTTTTTAAGGTATCTTACTATAAATTAAAATAAAACAAAAGAAGTCGTCTGATTCCGCCGTTACCATTGCAAGACTAGTAAATATACCGAATCAATTAATAATATTAATCGATTTATTCCATACGTATATAACTTTATTTAAGAATTCAATATTATATTTGGCTATTTTGTTAGATCTTGTTTATCTAATTTTAAATTGGTTACGGACTTTCAACATCCCGCCCTTCAAATATGCCTCAAATGAGATTACCGGGTCAGTCTAAAATGATTTTTAAGGTTTAATAATTCATTTGCCGAATTAAACCTAGTATTTTTTGTTATTATTAGAAACAGTACACACAGATTTTAATAGCAATGATTTATAATTATTTAGTCGGGAAAGTCGCATTTCACTCTTTTAATATTTGTTAATTGACATTTCTGTTTTGTATTGTAAAGAAAAAAGTTTTTAACCATTCAATGTTCATTAATAAATACGAGGTTTTTAAGTATCTGATATATAAATGTCTAAATGTACATAAGCCCTAGCTTAGCGTAAACGTACAGGCAGTTGTAGCAGATTCATATTCTCATGACACAGTTTACATGTATTAATGCAGAGCGCCATTATTTTAACAATTATTTAGATTTCTATTCAGGAAATTAATTTTCTTGAACTGTTTAGTTCTTGATAGATCTATCATGTTAAATTTATTAATTTTGTTAAAGCTGTTTTCTTTAAACCTTTCTTTCTGGCGGTCTTCTACTTGTATTTTTTTTCTAAGATATTAATATTTAATTGCAATTTAGGATACATCGCAGATTGTAAGCTTTAGACATTAAATACAAATATTTAATTTATTGCGTTAATTTCTACCGTGAAATAACTTGGTACTTGTAGATAAATTTATTAGATAGAAAATTAAAATGTATATTTTTTCATAAATAATAAATCTATTTATAGAGTTTCAAAATTCACACCCTTGAGAAGAAATAAAAAAAAATACAGTCTCCATTTCAAAATAATCCCTTTAATCACTGTCAATTTTTTTTTAATATAGATAAACAACTTTTGTAAAATTACCACAGAGATATAAGGTTCTTTTTAAAATAATTAAATGTACTTTATAGTTTAGATTTGAAGCTCTGAAAGTATTTAAATTAAAATATTGCAGTAACTAAACAAAATAATCTTTTCGTCTTGTCACAAAACGTTCCGCATTTTGAAACAATCCTATCAGGTTTTGCGTTTATCCTATCGTGAAGATCGTTTATCAGGTCTATCGTGTTTTGCGTTTATCGTGTTTTGCGTGTAACGTGTTTTGCGTTTATCGTGTTTTGCGTGTATCCTATCGTGCGTGTATCCTGTCCTATCGTGCGTGTATCCTATCGTATCGTGCGTGTATCTTATCGTATCGTGCGTGTATCCTATCGTATCGTGTATCCTGTAAAGAATAACGATGCCGGTACTGTACTAATATATCGCCTTAATTTTTGGTAATTACCGGGTAATCCTTCCTGTTGATTTATTATCAAATTGCAATACGCGATCGAGGCCCATATAAATTTTTCAGTTTCACCAGTCCACTTGCGATCTTTTTTAGGAAAGAAAAAAAAAACATACAGTGTATTAATTTTTTTTACCCGTTTCTTCGCTGCTCAACCCTCTTCCGAGTGTCCGATTATCGGGCGTTATCAAAATTTTAAATAAATGTACCGATTTCTAAGATAGCAAGATTTAAGGGTACAAAACACAAACAAAAATTTGATGCATGTATTGATTGATTGCTTTGAAATGATATAAATAATAAATCCGGGTTATCCCTAGAATATAAAGGAATCGTAGGATTTCTTTGGTGATAAGATACGAGACTTCGTTTCGCTTTTTATATAATCCTATACAAAATTTTGCAAAATTATTTTACCTTATGATAAAGTTTTATAAAATTTCCCAATGTACCTGGATAATATTATACTTGTCATCAATTTACATTAATCTATGAGAAATGTTGTTGATTTCTGGAAAAAAGTTTATTAGTGTTATTTATCCTTTTGATATTTTAAACATACATAAATTCACCCTGGTAAAATTTGAAAAGAGACTTCATATAAAAATTTCACACTTTTCTGTATTTTGTATCTTAAAAAATATCCATGGTAACATAATTTTAGAGGATTGGTGGTTTGATAAAACTAGCAGCTTTAATGCACCCCCTCTTTTTTGAGAGGGGGGGGGGCTCTCCAAAAAATATCAGATAAAAAAAAAATTGGAGAGGGCTACATAATTTCAGCTAAAATAAAACATGAACAGTTATTTAACAAATTGAGATTTAACACCTCCCTTAATTAAAAAAAAAATACACACACCCGCAAAAAAAAACAATGCTCAATCGCTTTTTGCTATACTAATTTAACTAAGAACCACGAACGATAGTATTGTTCTCCCGCCTACCTCTAAGTCAATTTTCAAAAGTTAACATATTCGAATGATTTTTGAAATTTTTATAGATATTTATATGAATTTTCATAAAACTTTTCTTATTTGGGATACCAAAGAGAGATAACTCTATAATTTTGGTTAAACTTGTGTTTTTCACTATAGAAATCAACGGAAAACGGAAAATATTTTTAAAACATCTTTCCCCCCCCCCCCCCCCCGTGAAACAAAAATTCCTTTTCAAAGGTAATATGGACTGTCATTTAACAAATTTATGCCAAAGCTTTTTGTGTTTCACGGGGGGAACATATGTTCATAGACAAAAAACGAAAAAAATGCTGATTTTTCACAAATTTTAAAGCTATTAACAACTAAATAATTGAATTTTATTTATTTATATATGTTTTATTTATTTATGTAAAACATAAGAAAAGATATGAGATACATTTTATGATATTTAAAACTATTTCAAAATATGGTGATGCTTGAAAGTTCGATTTCACCAGAAAATATCGCCTACCCCCCTTTTTTCAAGAGCTGGAATTAATGATAATTTACTATCTAGCGCTGGAAATAAAATGATTAATCAGTTACCATAGACCTGATCTTTGTATTAAACAAAGATTTAATGGCTAAATTGCCATTAAAATTGAATTTAATGGGTGCAAAATGTAGGCGGGAATCAAGAGTTAGAGTTCGTAGTTCTTTAACTGAGAAAATCAACGCTTGAGAACAACTGAAAAATTCAATCAATAAGTTAAAAGCATTCTAATAATGAAGTCAAAGCAATTTAAACTAAATCGCATGTTTTAGTAACTGTTTTTTATTCTCTCTCTTTCACTGAAATTGTATTTGTCTACATAATGTTTTCAAGGGTACAGTACAATTACACGCATGTACACATTCCATAATGTAAATGAAACTCACACGAGTAAGTAAGGAGAAGGTCGATATTTTAAAAAATCGCACATTTTGTAGCACGTACGTACTCTAATGGATGGGGGTGGGGATGGATCGAGTTTCACATATTTAAAAAAAAAAAGTAATTATCATTTGCTTTATATTATATTTATTATTATAATACGTATTTAGTATATATTTTATAAACTCAAAGACGGCTGTCCCTTTGTCTTTTTTTTCTTTCTTCTTGAAGCCGAAAACAATAGTGAGAATTAACAAAATAATAACCTCATTGTTTTTGCTTCTAGTCCCCTCCCCCCCCCCACTTTGGGCAAGTTTCTACTGCAGTTTTAAACAGATTTTCCATAATTGTTTTATATTTACCTACTCCCAAGATATCATTTACCTGATGCATGATTAGTATTAATTCAAAGGGAAAATCAGAACAATATCTGTAACAACACTGTAATTTGTACGTAAACTTGATTTTGTATACTTTTGTCTTCACCAGAGGGAGGTGCAGTCTTACTTCCTTTGAAAAAAATTTAAATAATCAGTACTTCCGGTCAAACTGACACACTAGTGTAAGGAATATATTTAGGAAATATCCTACACGATGAAAATAGGAAGATCAATTGCCTTTTAAGTTATAACAAAATAAAAATTTCAATAATTAAAAAAAAAGCAAACAATCTTTTTCGAAAATAGATTGTCATACAAACAATTTCATTCATTCGCCGTACATTTATATTTCATCATTAGAGATTTCAATAAAATTGCATATTCATTATTTTCCATTAAAATTCTGGATCATATCAAACATTTCAAACTGGTCATGATTACCCCTTTCACTGCATGACACTGAATTCATGCGTCTTCTTAAAAAAATTATATGAAAAATTAATAGTTTATATGTAATAAAAAAAAAAGTCAATATGAAAAAAAACATTATTAAAAATTAAAAATTTGGAATACAATTAAAGCAAAAACAAACATTTGAACTTATTAGCTTTGATTATCTTTTCAATATGTTTAATCATTAATAGCGTTTAGTTGAATAGCAGCATGTAATTTCTGCATTTAGGAAACTTTCGAAAAATACATCGAACACAGGAAACAAAACGAAACAGGAAACAAAATTTAATTTGTTCTTTAGAAAATGGCATGTGCAATGTCTTCATACCTTACAAAATAAAATAAGTAAACTTGACAATATTATATCACGGAATTGAACAATCAGTCAATCAATCTAAATGCCTGAAATAGATTACTGGTAATCTATAAACTCGGAACGTTTGCTGAAGGTTTGGCTTACACGTACTTGTTATTATGACGTCATTTACGTAAAATGACGTTGATTCTAACCGTTGCTGCTAAAATGAACGAGTAGTATCTCAATATATTGAATTAAAATTTTATAATAGTATGAAAATAAACTTTTGAAATGAAATCGTGTATACATAGAGCATATTCAATAGTAATAATACCGGTATTTTAAGAAACAACTCATTTATTTGAAACATTCATGGCGTCATCGCTTGTGTATGAAATTCACTTTGTTTATTCATATATTTGTCTGAAATTTGCATGATATTCTACAAATAAGCCATAAAATCTTTAATGTTATGCAATAAAAAGATGCAAAATTTCAATAATTATTTACGTTGAATAGAAATAAAAGAAATACATAGTCACAATTCATTTCAATAAAATCGGCCCAAAATCGGCCCCGTGGCACTCTACGCAACTGTGTGATCGGCCCAAAATCGGCCCTGTGGCACAGAAGTGGTTAATAGGTTTCCGTTCATATTCGCAGAGGTTGCACATACTGAAATGACATTAGGTATACAGATTTATCATAGAGATATATTTGCATATCCACTGCTCTCTCCCACTATGAACATGTAGTCATCAACTGCGTTCATAGGACTATAGACGCAATTGCTTTCACTATGAGCGCAATTGTTCTATCACACTCGTGTAGAACAATCTCTACTACACTTATGTACCGAGTTTAGAAGTATATATATGAAATGTTTCATAAGAGGAATAAAAATCAGTTTTTAATAATATTCTTTGAAAAAAAGGAAATTCAGAATACTTAAAATTGCGGATTTATATCTTTAAAAATTCAATTTTGGTCAATGTATTTATTTGTATAATAAAACTTTTTAAAATTGTAGAGAACAGCTATATTTCTATTTTTGCGAATCATGCATATTTGTACAAAGAACGATAACTCTTCAAACTTGGGTAATAACATTCAGAAAGAGAAAATTTCTTTAACTAGTATATCTATTTCAAGAATGATTTCAGCTATTAAAAATAAATAGAAAAACTAAAAAAAAAATTTATAGAAAAGCATTCTGGAGTAATAATCATTATAAAAGCATTCTCATTTTTCATCATAGTGTTAAATTATTGATTTTTGTCAGAGGGTTTTAATAACGTTGATTGATGACGTCACAACTGCATCAAAACAAAAATGTGATGACAGCGCTGCTTGTATCTAGATAACTGTGTTTGAGAGGGAAATTCTTTATAAATTGTTTGTGATTTATTAGAGAAAAGGAGCATTAATCAGGTTTACTGATTTAAAAGCCGTATGTTTTTCTTTACTGAAGACAAGAAGCTGCGTCGTTATGTAAGTCAGGATTTCCTCTGATACTCTTGAAAAAAAAAATCAAAGAATGCAAATATAAGTAATAAACAACGATTATTCAGTGAACATGGCATTATGAATAGCAATAGCTCTGCTGGCATATTTTCCATGATGCGCTAGCGCGCATCATGGAATATGCCAGCAGAGCAATTGCTATTCATAACGCCATGTTCACTGAATAATCGTTGTTTATTTCTTAAATATAGGTGAAGTTCTGTTTTGGGTACGACCATGCAATTTTGGGCAAAGTTTTCCCCCATGGACTTGAAAGTTTTCATCATTAGAATGTCTTGCCGTTTGTTTACATAGTTATGTCTCTTGGACTTAGAAAAATTCCAGTATTTCGGGGGGTAGGGCATAAGTGTTTTACAAACATCTCTTGTTCATTTATATGTACCTTTCCAATGGATAGATGATTTAAAAAGAAAAAGGGATACATGGTCATATTAGCATTTTCACTAGACGTAAGAACCAAACCGTCAATTCATGAGCATAACATTTATTTAAAACTGTCTTTGACATTAATTTCAGTAATTGTCACCAGGTGAAAAAAAATAAAGAAAACTTTGATTATTGAAAATGCCAATCATCAATCAGCAATCCGAACACATGAGTTTTACCAAAGCGTTAGTGGTATGTGTAAAAGTACAAAAGTAATAAAATGTCCTGTAAACTGAAGATAAAATAATATATTCAGGTTAGAAATAGTTCTGAGAATTAAAAGCAGTACTACTGATATGCACTTAATTGAATGTTTTTCGAGCGAATTGAATTTATTGTGGGTTTTTTCATATCCGTTTGTTTCTAACCTGTATTTTTGTACTTTTGAAATAGAAACGTATTTTTGCTGCAGTTGTTAAATAAATTGACTTGGTGTATTATCTATCCATTATTGGTTTATAGTCTTTTAGAAACAGTAAAATTAGGCAGTGCTTCAAGTATCTGTATATTGTCTGTATTTAATTTTTTCAGCGTCGTTCCTTTCAGGTACATGTAGATGCACATGTATGTACATATTACAGCGTTAATTTTCCAAAAAAAGTAACAAATAACCTGTAAATCTTTATTTTCTAAAAGATTTAATTAATGCTGATTTTTTTTGAGCGGTGAACGCGAGCGTATGGTAGGGCTGAACGAAAAACTGATTACAGTGTGATCGGTGAATTCACAGTGAGCGTTCACTGCATGAAAGTTGAACAATCTGAAAAATGGGAAAGTAGATAGGTCAGCTCATAAAATTTCGAATACATAATAAAATTAGATCGTTTCGGGGATTGTACATTGATTAATTATTTATTATACAACCTCTATTAACTTGAAGGATAAAAAATATCTACCTAATCTTTTCTTATAAGCACTTTGACTTTGAGTATTCTATTCAGAGGGAAAGGAGAAAAAAATGAGTTTACAGACAAAATTTTGGTTGAAAGAGCAGAGGGTTGGTGAACTTGGGGTTCAAGTGACATGTTGTGCTCAAAATATATTAATTTCTTCTTTAGATCGTGTTGCAGGCTTTTATGGACAGCAATGTAACAAGACATGCAGCGAATATTGTGAAGGGGCATTATGTAATTTTTCAACAGGAAAGTGTTTTAGTTGCACTGATGACAGAACAGGATTCTTTTGTGAAACAAAAATGGTAGATACAAACCTCAATTCAGGTAAATTGAAGATTATGAAGACAAGTGAAGGGAAACTTTTTTTTGAATATGTTCTTTGTTTCTTTCTGTCTTTCGTATTTCTTATCAATATGATTCTCGTGTTGCCTTATGTACTTTATTCAAACTTCTAGCTTATTGAAAGCCGCTGCTACATATTCAAGGTTTGGCTTAATCAAAAATGAAACCTGAAATCAAAATAATTTTGACTTTTATGTCATTATTACATAACTGCAAGATAAGATCTTTTTAATTAGACCGTAGTGTATGCTTCAAGATTTTCATTATGTTTTAGTGAAAAAAAAACAAACAAACATATGTCGCAAAAAATATACAACACATTTGCAAAATGTTTCATCTCTAGAGCAATGAGGAAATCGATGGTCTTCTTCCCACTGGTTTCAGAATAATAATTTGAATTAGATTGAATGCGGTGCTTAAGTAAAGTGACCAAGGAACTTTTCTTCAGATTAAAAGTGTACATTATGTAATTTTAATATTCTTTAAAAATCAACAGGCAATCACATTGCCATTGGAGTATGATTATCTGATTTTGCCCTGTAATTTCTACGTAAGAAATGTTACACTATCAAATCATGTGTTCATGTAATCGATTATGAATTTTTCTGTGCTTGTATTTTACAGAAATTAACACTTGGAACACACCACCTATTATTGCTGTTTCCGTTTTATCAGTTGTAATATTAATGTTGGTAACGGTAATGCTTATCTTTTTCCTGAGGAGAAGGGATCATTTCTCTCATCTTAACACTCCAAATAAGGAATACGAAACGACAATGACACCAAAAGACAACAGTGCATATAGTAGTATCCAAGAAGCTATTCCAAACACGGAAACAAGGGGAGTGGAAACTTCTCATTATTTGGAGATCTCTGGCAACGAACGCTTTACAAGATCTGAATATATAAATCTTGATTTTAATCAATAACTTTTTATCAATTAAAATGATTGATTCTGATGCGCTTTGCAGATCATATTTTTGACATTGCTTTTGAATGTATTTGCTTAAAAATGTATGGTGAAATAAAAGAAGTGTTCAATTTACTTTTATGGACAAGAGGCAATAATATACATGATTATTTTCATAAAAAAGAAAAAAAAACATCCGTAATCAAAGGGGTTGTAAAAATTCTATTATTTTATTAAATTCTATTTGAGCATCGTCTTTTTGCTTATCTAATTTTTTTGCCATGATTACAATATTAGCTAGGTTGTTTTTCTCATGTGATTAGTAAGAACTATGTAAATGACTATTCAGCTTGTTCAACTATTCATTTTGTACTTTACCATATATTTTTGTTATAAACCCAGCCAAAATCTGTTATATAAGTCTATGTAATACTGTAAACGTATTGTATTCAGTTATGTATTCTTTTTAGCGCTTTTGGCGAAAAGATACTTCAGCTAATTCATTTACAATGCTAAATGTCTTGCAATTATATATGTAATTGTAGAATCACTGTCTATTTAGTAGAGTATGCAAAGAAATCAACGATACCTGCAAACGGGCAAAAATTGTCCCATTTTTTCAACTACCGTTGATGTCCCTGGTATAATTTTCTAACAAGACAGTGATCCTTTATATTTCAATTTCATTGTAAAATGAAATGGTTCATTCGTATTTTAAAAAATGTAGACTTATACATTTAAATTACACGTAGTCACCCATGTCAAATACAATAGTCGCTGCCAACTGACGTCAAACAAAAAGACAGCCGCACGATATTTATATTCATATTAGGCCTCCTTAGTGTTCAGAGACAAAGAAAGAATGCAATGCAGAATACACGAGATTTACATGAATATTGGGCCTCCTGAGCTCCTGAGCTATCGATTGACGAAAACTCTTGTTTTTTAAAGAGTTTTCAAGGAGTTTAAAAATAAGAAATGGAAATATTAGAGAACGTTAAGCACTGTGCTAATCGGAAGCTACGCTTACGTGTTCAAAAGTCAATTTCCACCAAATATCGTACATGCTAATTATAAAACATTTAATTATAGTTTTTAGTGTAGTTTTAAGTATTTATTAGTCTCAATAAATAATATTTTCACTTAACTGTTCTTTTTATTGAAAATTTATGCCAGAAGTTAAGCAAATGCAAACTGCAAATAGCCAGAATAAAAAAAAATGAATGCAAAATTATATATTTTCTTTTTTTTTATATTTCAATGCATTTCATAATGTCAAAAGTCTTATAAAATTCAGAAGAAGTGTTATCTTTATAAAAAAAAAAACATGAGTTGGAGTCTCCATAGTAGCCCCATACTAAATATTGTCATTAAAGTGTTTACATAATATACTATGAGAGTGTGTGCATATAGGTTCATGATAAGAATATGAAGTGTATGAAGTCTTCAATTCAATTCTTTTACTTTTTGTATCAGCAGATTCATCAGATTTAAATAATAACTTACGATATACATAATTGACATGACTGAAGACGAAAACATTTCATATGTATATTACAACGTATTTACACAGTCAAAGAAGGACATTGTTAATAAATATGCATACCTATACACACTTATTTTACTTTTGCTCCGTCGTTTACTGTGCACTTATATTTTGAAATACAGTGGTTGCAACGTTACTGTTGACAACTTACACGAACAGAACGATTCCGGACGATTAACGCACGATTAAACCTGTTACATGAACGATCCTTCACCCACACGATTCTACACCTTACACGATCTTACACGATTGCTAATGCAAACGCACGATTCTTCACTCAAAATAGTTCAAAATATTGAGGAATCGATGCTTTTAAAACGACATACAGCTTAATACTGATTATAGATTTCAAAGAATTATAGACTTTGGGCGAAAACGGAAATGGATATTTCTGTAACTAAATACATGTAAGACTTATTTATTATTTAAGATTATAAATTATTGTAATTTTAATAGAAAATTCTCCGAACTAAGAAACGGATTTTTTTTCTCTCTGTCAGAAGATGTACCGTAAAATTTGATTGACTTGGATTTCATAATATGCAGAAAGGGGGAAACGATTAAAAAAACGTGGCGGCATGGAATGATTTAAATTATTTGTAATATTCATATGCTTTCATTGATTCAATGTTTGTGATTCTCTAAAAATAAACTTGCCAAGCATTCCACATTTTTATATTAGCAGAAATTAAAACAAAATAATTAGATGTAAGCTACAGAGATAAACACTGATAAACAAAACCCCGAAAATCATGTTGAGTGCATGTATAATTATTGTCCGACTAAATATTTATGTAAGCATTGAAAATTTTTTTTTTTTTTTTTTTTTTTTTTTTTTTTTTTTTTTTTTGTAAAACAATTCATTTTTGATGAATTGAGTTTTGAAATATCTTGACCACTATAAGCACTTTTAAGCAGTAAACAAGAATGAAAATCAGAAAGAGAAAAAACCGTTAAACATTTATGTACGGTTTAACACAATATTATAGGTCGTGCTTTTTGACGTGGACATGATATTGAACGACTTACTATATTGCTTGTTTAGGAGCGATAATTAGTTCGTCTTGCATTCAATTATGAAGATCGCGTGTTATCTTTTATTTTGGATTAAAAAAAGAAGAAATGCTTGTTTAACAAATATCATTCCGATAAAAACTTACAAAACGAAAATTACACGTTTCTAAACGCACGATGGCGCTCGATTAAAACCTCAAACGATTGAATCTGATACACGCACGATCTCGCACGTTACACGAACGATCATTTACGATACACTCACGATTCTACTGGATTGTTTTGTCAGCAATAACGTTGCCGCCACTGTATGTCGACTATTGGGTGTGTTGTTAAGTTCAAAATATGTGAAAAAGAATGATAATGTGCACAAGATAAACAAGATGTATATACATAATTTATCGACTAAGTACGAGGGTTGTCCCAAAATTCCGTAGACTGAGCTCATATCTTTTAGAGAAATGAATGTATCTTTCTAAAAATTTCAGGGTAGATTAAAGCGTGTTCTTGGCAGATAAATTACGAAGTTTTATTATGTTTACTTGAAAACTTTTCGAGTTACACCAATTAAAGTGATATCCTTTTCTAACACACGGAGCAATCTGCAACGTCAAAAAATACAAATGTCAACGGGTTCATATTTTTGGAGAAAATATATCAATTACCAGAATCAAATTCGTAAATCAAACGAAACCCTTACAGTTATAAATGTGAAATATCTTAATTACTATGAAATTATCAAACATTAAATTATGTAAACAAAGTATATGCATGCACAGGTATGATATAGTAATAATTTGAAAACGCTATATTTCTACGGGCTTTTCGTTTGTTTTCTCTAATGAAGTGGTACAATAGAGCTCTTGCCCATTTTTTAGCCCTGTCTTTTATTTTAGTTACTGTGATTCACATATACATAGAGAAACCGTTTTAGTCATTTTAAATACTAAGGATGAGAAAAAGTTTCCTAGTCTATCAAACATTTATGACTGGTACATTTCTGTAATAGTGAATTCAGGATCAAAACACTTCATCATAGTCCAGTGCGCCGCCTGTGCCAATACAGCCGCCATTTTTCAAAAAGTCGGATTTCAGCCCCAGGTATATAAAACGTTATAAAATTCATATTTATCAAAGTATAAACGCCAAACTTTGAAGAAATATAGCTAATAAAATAGTATTGAGAATTTTCATTTCCCATTAAAAAATACGGGCTAGTAATTACTTTTCCATAGGATTTTAAATGTCATATACCAAATTTTAATTGCAACTTTTGGGTATTGCGCCGCCTTCCTACAACAGACAATGAAATTTGTCTTTTAAATTGAAATGATTTGTGTAGTTAAATGTACTCCACATTTGTCCATAAATGTATTAGAAAGTGTTGGTTTCATCTTTATTCGAAGTTTCATTAATGTATGACATAGGGCTCCTACAAAACAACGTTTAAGCTTGTCTACGGAATTTTGGGACAACCCTCGTATTATATTTTAAACAAAAGTATCGTATAATTTTCATGAAAAGAATTTTCTATCATATTCATAATACCAAACTTAAACGTATCCTATTTTTACACAAATTCCTGATGCATTGCAGTCTATTGATAATAGTAATCTAACATATAAGTTTATGGTAAACGTGAAGGATATGATTTTTTTTCAATCGCCGACTTCCCTAATCTATTCAGAAATTTATCCATGGCAAATATACAGAATGTGACCTGTCGGCAGGTTTTACACTTTCCTCCACTGCACCTGAGCCTGAAGTTTTGGAGGTTCTTGTTTGCTCTGCTGCCTGATTTGTATTGCTAACGTACTTTTGAGTTTAGGAACTTTTCATTATCTCGATATTTCATCACATTTTAGCTCACCTCAACAAAATTGAAGTGCTTTTTTTTTACAACCGTTGGTGTTAGAACATATAAAGTTGCCCGAGAAAAAGAGCAGATTTTCATCAAACACGTGCCCTATTTTTATTTTAGGGTACCCTATCTTTTTTAGCGTGGTTTTGCTTCATAGTTTTCATTGCCTCCTGCTAGGCTTAAGATATTTTCACTAAAAATGTTCAGAAATATGTTCATAAATCAGGTTATTATTTTTTAATCATGTTAAATCGATTAATCTTTAAGCATTTGGTGATTAAACCTGCATGGAAAATGTGTCGAGGATGAACACTACCACGGTGTTTCCGATGCTGGATGTTACCAACATTTCCTGAAGAAGTTGTCTGGTTAATTTATTTTAGAAGGCATCATTTTCTTTACTTAAAATTCCTATTGTATTCAAAGTTGCGTGGTTGATGGGTGTGGAGAAACAATGAACCTAATTAAGGATTCAGATTTCAAAACTGACTTTTTATGAACTTTTCATGATTTTACGACCAATGTATTGTTAAAATTAAAAGCAAGATCATTCTATGATTCTCCATGCAGATGACAATAGTCTAAATCATGTTATATGATTCACAATTAGTTTAGATTTCCATGATTCTAGCTAGAGAGGTGCCATATATGTACGAGGTAAAACGTGGACAAGTTGTCTGGCGTAAAAAATAATCAACACGTAGTTCTAAAATTTCCTCTTCTCTTTAGTACACTTTTCACAAAGCAAATTTCAAATGAATATATGTATAAATAAACAAATTATGATATTTTGTTCTGTATTAATATTGTATCACCTTACGGCGCACGGATGATAACGTCAAAGGGGCTAAGGCAGCGTCACGATTCTTCTTTGCTAAAAAAAAAAGCTGGCTAAGTTCCCTTAAATCTATTTATTTATACAGAGAAAAATGACACAAAACTCAATATAGAATTCATATTTATTTATTGTGGCGAGTATTGGCCGTGGCACAATACAAAATTGTGGGACGCCATTTCAACTGGGCGAACCCACCAAATTCAAACATCAACAATGTGTGTTTCTTTTTTCTAACCGTCCCGGGTTAACCGCGGAGGGTCAGCACACATACAAACTGTTCAAATCAATCAATCATTCAATCAATCAATAAGTCATATCTCAAATTCCAAATATCAAGCATATCAACTTATTAAGGTATTCCGTTTCCAACGGAAGACCTTCTACTGATTCTGTTGGTAAAGATTATTCTTTTTTTTTCTTCTTCTTCTCAGACGCCAACTTTGAAAGCTCATATCTCACTCATTTCTTAATTGATTTCGCTCAAATTTTCAGAGGTACTAGAAGTTACTAAACTCTATCAGAATGCTGTCAAAAATTTCAAAAAGTCACTTCCGGTTTTGAGTTATTTCCCTTTAAACGAAAATTTATAGGCTTTCGTTTCCAGACAAAGGCTCGGAGACGGCTAAAGCTGGAGCAAAAATTCTACTGATTTTAGATAATAGAGGGATTGAAGTTGTGCACATCGGTTTTTGTTTTTTCGATTTCTCTATTCAAAATGGAGCTATATAGGGGTCAAAAATTGGAACGCTTAAAAGAGCCAAAAATTACTCATATTTTGCTTTTTATCTTCTAAACTAAAAATATTTTGTTAAACTATATATATATATATAGAACATTATTTGTGCAGAATTCAAAGAACTTTCAAATGACATCTCGGAAAAAGGGCTGGCCCCTAAAATCAAGGGCCAAGAGGGGCCAAAAGTTTTCCTTTATATCTCAAAAAGTAATGAGAATTTGTAATACGTCAAAGAAGCAAAGTTGTTTAAAATGTCAAGCTTAATCTATTGAGGTCGTCAAAGTACGTCCGGTGACGTCACTTCCGGCAAAACCGGAAGTAGTCGGAAAACGCATATTTATATGTTTTTGGGTAACATCTGTCACTGGGAGCATAAGGATTAATTTTCCGTCCGTCGTCCTCACTTCCGGTAAAACCGGAAGTAGCAAAAAATGGCTGATTTTTGCATCAAATAACATAGATTTAGAGGATTTAAACAATTTTAGGACGTTATTACTCATTTTTGTAAAAATAAAAGTTACTTCCGGTCAAACAGGACGGAAGACCTTCTCGTTGCTATGCAACGAGCTTTGCTCTAGTTTTATTAAATCTTGTAAATCATATATCATTAAAATCTCAAACTTCATAGATCAAATGTCTCAAACTTCATATATCAGACATCTCAAACTTCAAATATCAACATTTTTTATATTTCAAACCTGTACGATGTAGTACAGTTCTAAAGTATATATTACTGTCACCAAGAGTAAGCTTATTAGCTTATTTTACACTAGCATTAGCATTTCAGCAAGGTGACAGTTTATTACAAGTTTCACACAAACATTCAGTTATCAGTTGACTTGGTGTGCGCAGACGATTCAAACTAATGACTTCTCCTTGAAAAAGTGCCACGACGGTTTCTTTTAGTTTAAAATATCAATCCTATGACCAGCTTTATGCTACCGATTTGATTTTATAAACGATAGAAAGTTTCACAATTTTGCAACACTATTCGGTACGGATATTGCACAGAGACACTTTAGCGCATGTTTAGCACAATCCTTGAGGCTGGGAATGGACTTGATGTGGGCTTCATGTGGTAGATTCTTTTCTTTAACTTCTCCTTAGACAGCACCAGGATATTTTCTTTTTTATGGGTATAAGGTATTCATCTCGGCAAGCAGATCAAAGCTGCTTCACTGCAAAATAAAGCAAAAAACCAAGCAGCAGAATATCATTCTTTACTTAGAGAAAATGGAACATTCTAAAAATAAGGTAGTGGGAGGGCGGGTTTTTAAAATTACAAAACAAAATTTCATGTATTTTACTGCAAGCAATTGTTATGCGTCTTTACCTTCGAAAGGTTCAGGAGAAAGGAATGTGAAGATCAAACCCGACCTTTTATATACTACACTAGGTGTGTCAACCAAACCCGACCCTTAAAAGCCAACGTTCAATTAACAAATACTTGGGACCTATAAACTAGTTTATAGGTCCCTTCAAATATACTTTTCTCGTAAAATAAAAGCATCTATTTTGTATACACAAATATATGCTAGTAATTTCATTGATGCACATACTTGAGTTTCCCCTCATTTCTCCATTAACAGTCGATGGACTAATCTTGCACACAAATTGGACCTTCTGAATATTTTATAGGTAATTTATGGACAGTATTCTCACTATCATTCCACTAAATAGACAATCTTATATCGACGATCTACAGTGACAGCCTCTTACGCTCTATCACCATAGATTTTTGTCTGTATGTTTTGTTCTTGACGAGGACTCGCTCGAAAAAAGATTTTGGTAAAAAAAGAAGGTATGGTTTAAGCTTTATTGCGCCCTAAAAATGAAATGACATCAAAAAGTTTGAAACTGGCTTAAATATAATTTAGATAAATGAATCTGATAAATCAGGAAATAATATTTCATGAAGGTTTATCATTCTGCAAATATGACGTCATTAATGTGAAGCATTTCTCTATTTTCAACAGAAAAAGCCTCAAAATGGCACATTTCAAGGGTGATTTTCCTTTAGAAAACAGTGTCCACGCCGTCGCCCACGTTAATTTTTTTCTATTTTGAGCAAAATCAAATAACAAATTACATATCTCAAGATCTTTGTGGGTGAGGCTGTGGACAATGTTATCTGAAAGAAAATTCCTTTGAAAATTGATGTCTTCTGCAGCTTTTTAAAGAAAATAAGTTGAAACATGGTACAAATACACTGTCCAGTGTTAGTTTCTAAAGAGTTTTATCAAATTATTAATTATTAATTGAGAAAGTGCATAAAATTTGTGCAGAATTTTTCTTCAATTTTAGAATATTCTCCTATATATATATTATTTTCTTAAAATTAAATAGGATATGCCCTTGCGCAGACCCTGTTTTGTTGATTATTCTTGAATGAGAGAGAACAATGACGTCATAATACGAGTCTTAACGTGTATTAGCCTTAAGATTTTGTAGGTACTAAGTATGAATAAGATAAGAAATATGAACTTTGTCTGTATATAAAATATACAACTTGTGCATTTTTATAAGTTCATTTGCAAAGAAACGCCCATACTTAGCCTTTACTCATATGCGTAGATTAATATATTTTGCTTACCATCAGGGTCACTGATGGAGTAACTTAATAAATCACTTTCCTTTTTGTGGTGAAAAAGATTTGATATTTGTTTACTGTGTTCACCAATCCGGAAATTGACACACTGTCAAACAAAAAAAATTTGAGTTTCCCATAGCTCCGGGTGTAAAATAAAAGCTTTTCATAAACCATTTGCATATGAATGCTTAACTTAAAAAACGTCAGATATATTCAATCATTAAACATGAGTTATTTATTTTAACGTAGGACTTTAAAATGGATATGATGGATGTAAAATGAGCAAAGGGAAAGTGTAGCCTTATTTACGCGTTATGGACCTAGATATAATCAATTTGCTTATTGTGTTGAACCAGTTATATATCAAAACCCTTCAATATGGTAAGACTTCTCGTTTTTAGTTTGTGTAAATTAAGATATCAAATGGCATTAACATGCTTCCAAAAGGTTCGAATAGAGATGTCAAAGGATGATATATTCTGTATTATATCGTTTTTAGAAAACCTGGCCTATGACAAAACTGTGACGGTCAGTGCTGGATACAGTGACAGATACCTTTCACCAAGTAAAGCCGTGGACGGAGACAGGAGTACTTATTTACTGGACTGCTCACTGACAACTTCCGGTCAGAAGGAGGCGTGGTTAACGGTGGATCTTGAGGACAATGCAAATATTGCATCAATATCAATCTTGCATGGGGGTCGTAAGTATTAATGCAGAAAAAAATAGCTTTCGATAAAAGATTATTTTTTAAGTATGGTTCCACTTTGCAGTTAGTTCTGTTTTTTTTCTTTTCTACATTAACCGAGACCCGTCTTTTTTTTACACTAATTTATATGTTTATTACCACAGAGGTTTTTTGCAGAAAAATAAAAGAAATAATCAAAATCAAAATTCTTTATGATTTTCCTGTGTTTTGGTATAGTAGCCCTGATCAATAATTTTAATATTTAAAAAAATCTAAATCAAAAGATGACAGGTTTTAAAACTAATTCTTCATTCTGGATTAATTGATCTGTAGAATATTTACCCATCTAATTTCAACAGTCAATGCGATTTATGTAGGATCCCCCATAATTTGCAGTTGAATATGAATCGTGTTTCCATAAATCTTGTTTTTTTTTAATCCACGAGCTGTTAATGAGGATAAAAACACGATTTGGATTTAAAAAAACATACCAAACAACAAAACATGAAGGATTTATTAATCCCAGATTTTATACCTCATTAAAGTCAATCAATGTTTTGATTATTTTAATATAGACCTCTGCGCTTCATTTAACTTCATCGCTCTCGCGCAAGACTGGTCACGGTAGCTCTTTCGGTAGGGCGTTTGCTTCATGATCTGGAGGTCCGGGTTCGATTCGCGTTCGCGGCGCCGCGTCAAACCTAAGACGTAAACAAAGGCAGTGACTGTTCCTTCGCCAAGCGCTCGGCACTAGAAGTGAAAGTCACGGGTCTTTCGAATATGATCTTAAAAACGTAGGTCCCGTGTCACGGTAGGCGTTGGACGATAAAGGAACCTCACTGTACAATGGCTTCGAGTGTCGAGTATAGTTCAGAATTTGAAGCCCTTTAGCAATCGCAACTTCTCGGGCCTTTCAGACTAGCGGAAAACTGACCTCGAATGTATAAGTTAGACGCCCTGACAACCTCCCATTTTCACGATCTTTGAAATAGATGCATGAAAACATTTTATCTGTGGAATACGGAGCTTAAATTTATTCATTGTAATGATATTTCTAAAGATATACTATAGAAGGGACTTCTAACTCCGTCTATCTCATATTTGAATCAACAGGAAATGTATAAATTTTTAACATCCTGTGATCTTAATATATTCGAGGTTGTTTTTTAAGACCCATTATGACGTTGGGATATCAGGTTATATCCAATGAGTCAAATCCACGGTATATAAGGTGTAAACATAAAATACATTTAGATGTATAAATATTCTAAAACATCAAGCTCAATTCGAAGTAATATGGCTATATTTGATCCTTAGTAAAGAAATTCAGTATAATATCTGTTTTCCTATATCCTTTAACGTTAAATGAAAAGGGCGAGTTGTTCTTTCGTATTAAAAAGCAGGAAAACATATCTATTCCATGTTTACCTCCTATCCTCGAAAGCTTCAGCTCAGGCGAGCTAAAAATTATACAACAAATTGGATTCAATATTCCTAGCTGATCTTCTATCTAATATTGTGTGTTTCATTATCTCAAAAGTATTATTCCTTTTTTTTTTGGGGGGGGG
>PRKT01000144.1:368991-421725 GCA_003671525.1 Saccostrea glomerata
GCAGGGGTTATTAAGAAAATATCTTTCATCATATTAATGAGAGATTTCCCCAAAAAAGCAAAGATTTATTTACAATAAAAATCAGTTATTTAATAACACGAAATGATATTTCCTCCTTTATTTGGATTAATCGCCAATCTTTAAAACGTGTATGTTCATAAATTTCATATTTTTTAGTAGGTTTCGATGCATCTCATTTGGATTCTTCTGATTCTGGTTTTTATCTTGATTATGGAACAATTTTTGCTGTTAGACCACTTAGAAGAATTTGCAGGGATAATTTTGATGTAAAAGATGCTCGGGTCATTTGCTTTGCAGTTGGACTTTTACCGTAAGTGAAACTATGCTAACGTTACATCAATTTAAAAAAAAAATCTCAGTGTTGACGACAAAGTAATTTCTTTGATGATAAAATAAATTCCAGATTGCGTACACTATCATTTCCAATGAGTTATTTTTCGAACAGAGGAAGTAACATAAAAATGAATCTAGCGGAGTTTAATACATGTTACCATAAAAATGGACATATTCTTAAGAAGACGTCCATTGAATTTTTTAAAGTTAATTAAATCAAGATTTTTATTTAAAACAAAAAAACCCTCACACAAGAAGAAAACTCGAACCTTGTTGGCCTTTAGATTAGAAATTGACTGCTCTCTTTTTTTTGGGTGGGGGGAACATTTTTCAAACAATTTTAAGACTAATTTTTATATATGTCGTTTTTAAGGACAAGTAAAGGGATCATGATACTGAACTCCTTGTGCAAAAGATGTTTTGGATATAGAGAGTACTTACAAGACATCAAATAGATGTGTTCCCACTTTTCTTGGATTATATGGTTTACAACAACAGGTTATAATTACAACAATCACCTGATGTCCATTTAAATCATTTTTTTTTCAAAGTATTATATTTTTCAGTTTAAAATGCATTCCGGAATAACACTGTTTTGCGTAAATGTTTTTATTTCAGTTACTTAAAGCAGTTTTCCAACATAACATCATAATTTGATAGTAAGAAGTAATAGTACATACTCCAGAATAATTTCCTATGGCTAGCCCTAAACCATGGATGTTTTTGCTTATAAAAGAACCCGTGTGGTGGCTGAAACCTAGGGCGCCACTGACATAAGTCGAATAAAAAAGATAAGCAATGATATCGTCAAGAAGAATTCTGTAGTTTGAATGAAAATTTTGATATCTTCTGCTGTTTTGGTTCCATTTTCCAACGATTTAGATAGATGACTCTTCAAATAGTCTTCTGATTTTGGTTATACTTGCAACTATCCAACAAATCATTGGTCTGATTTTAGTTGGTAAATTATGGTTTCGTCCTAGATATTACGGTCTTACATTTTTTATTAGCGCAGACCATCACCATTACCAAAGCAATAAAAGATGGATTTTTTTCATTTCGTTTCTTATAGAGACAATCCGTTGATCTATATATCTCCAGCTCGGAGCGCTTATGAAATTGCAATAAATGAACTCGGCTGTAATGGTAATGAAGTTAGCATAAATGATTGTGGGCTTAAGTTATCCAGGTGTCCATCAAGTAATGCTGCTGCAGTAGAATGTCAAAGTAAGATTTTTTTTTTGTTGAAAGTTGAAATGGAAATTATCGATATAAAGCGCTCGTATTTAAAAAATCAAGCTATTGATATAATAATCATCAATCAAAATTAAGTATTATAGCATTAAAAATAATTTTGTTTAAAAATCAAAGTTTCGGGGTTTTTTTTCATTTACGCTTAGAAACAATGCATAAAAATTGATTTAAGATAGATTAAACTTTCTTGAAACTAGCATTTCTTTTGAAAGAAATATTGTCACTTGTATTTTAAATACAGTAGATAGACCTGCGTCTGCATCTTTGATTCATTCACTCTGATTTTAATTTCATTATTTACTCAATAATTAATATCTCGAATTGAAATTTGTTTTCCGTTGATTAATTTTACATTAAATTATTTATTATTATGATATTACCTAATGTGGAACTTTTTTTTATTGTACTTATGTCTTCCCTCAGAAGGCAACACACTCTCTGGATTTTCTGTGTATGTATCTGATACAGAAGACTGGAGGTCAGGGACTCTCTGTTATCAACATGACATACAACAAACACCACCTAATAACGTTACATTGGACTGCATCACTTCCGGTCGTTACGTCACTGTTTTCAACAAAAGGAACATGACATCACTTCCAAACATATCCGATTTTTCTTATATAAATATCTGCGAAATTGAGGTCGAAGGTACGTTATAGTTTCTGAAGTCTTCAGGAATTAACTTTAATTTGTTCTCATGAGATCATTTGCAATCTTTTGATTGGAAAATAGAAAACAGCGCTACCCTATGTAAACATTTTTTACGGTTGATTTCTTTCATTTCTAAGAACAATAATCAATTTAATATAAGGTCATTTTAAAAGAATCTGGAGGGAATATGAGCACTGTGCTTACACATTTACGACAGCTGTTCGGAAATTATTGAGACAATGTGTATGCTTTTTTTTCTAAATGAACGTTTTTCGGTGAAAATTTGTACATGCATATTCTTGTCATAAGGAATACACGTGTGAAATATGAATGCCATAGCTCCACTGAATCAAAAGTTATGGGCAAGGTTAAAGTTTTTTGCGGACAAACAGACAGAGAGACAGACAGACAGAGAGACAGACAGACAGATACGACAAAAACTATATACCCCCGAAACTTCGTTTACGGGGGCATAAAAAAACAAGGATAAATCATTTACCAATATTGTGCATTGAATAGATCTCAATAAATCTTAAACAAAAGTAAAAACTCTTATACTGTACTTCTATTTCATCAAAAGACCATCCCCTCCTATTTTTTTTAAATCATAAACAAAAAGTGAAGATTTCAATACTTCCTTGCTGCTACTTCATTTCTGTTTGTTAGTATACCGGTAAAAGTCCTGTTTAACGTATTTTTTTTTCCTACTACAGAAATAATTATTCTACATTTTCGCATGCATCGTTGTATTTTCATTAGGAATATTAAATTGGTCAATCTTCGATAATCGGTTGCACGCACGATTTTCCAGTCGAGTACCCAGGTGAAATAAATGGTGTAAATACTTGTAGAAGTAAAATACGTGAAAACAACTATGGACAGGATCCAAGCATTTGTCACTGTAATTTACACTGTATACATGTACATAACCATTGGATATAGGGGGTATTTATTGGAGTAGGTGACGTTATTACTGTTATTACTGTATAGACATTGACAATGCCTAATTTAAACTTTTAAAATAAATATGAACTTTTTAATGAAAAACGTATGCATCCGAGTAAAGAAATACTGTTTTTTTCGTACTCACACGATCAGTCGATTTTCTATTTAACCTGGTACTCGTTGACATCCTGAATTTCATTGTATTCAGTGTAGTGCTGAGCTCTTGCATCTGTTAACAACGCTTATCGGAATTCTAAAATACAATCTATCCTTATCAGAAGAAATGCAAAAAATTAATAACAAACCTAGTTCTCGAACATCTCCAAGGCATTTATGCATAAATATATCACGCAAGCCAATCGATTTATCATCGTCATGAAATAAAACAAAAATGACAGTTATTCCTTATATTTGCATGGTATTGATTCTGCAGATCCACGTGCTACAAGCTCCGCTTCTTGTCCCGACTTGCACTTGACTTTTTTTTAACTGCGCCTATCAATGAACAAGTACATTGAATGAGAAATAAAGTATATTAACCCTTTGTATTTTATTAAACAAAGATATTGGTATTGTATTTTTTTTTCAACTCAAATTTAAAAGAATTTGAAATAATACACACAATATAACTTTTTTCTAAATTTAGTATCTTATGTTCTCAGGATTTTCATCTTTCTAGTGTGTGAAAAAAAATGAAAATGAAGGTTCCTGAACTTGAATGTTGATTTGATAATTTTCAAATGTTGGAATTCACCTAATGTTTTAGCTAAATATGCTTGAAATTTTAATTATCATTTAATATTAATCCATGTCCTGGTTGATGTTTCTTATTATGGTGCGATGAAATACTTACAGGATGCAAAGTGGGATTTTACGGAAAAAATTGTACAGCGTGTCCTCAAAATTGTTTGAATAACTCCTGTCACTTTCAAATTGGAACTTGCTTTAAGTGTAATGATGGATACATTGGCGAACGATGTGAAATAGGTAAAGTAAAATTTCCCAGAATAAAAGAAGCTAAATAAATTAATATCATTTTGAATCTACAGCTATAGATAAGCAAGGAAATTTATCATAATGTCGAAGTTTATTTTAAATATCCCATTTAAGTAAATTTTCAATATATCAATTTTATAAAATAAAACTTTTACTGACATGCCTATCGGAATTTTACATTGTGTTTTTAAAACGTTTAGAAAAGCAAGGGTTTTACAGGCTTTCTCATAAAATATATTAAATGTGAATCAAAGTATTTAAACTTTAAATTATCCAAAAGTGTAACAAATCGACCTATACTTGTAAATAAGTACAAGGTTTCAAAAATGTTTAATCAATAAACATGTATATAGCAACTTGGATATTTTGCAGATGTGTTGTATAATTATAATATTGATGTGTATTTTTATATCTTTCAGCATGTTCACCTGGTAAATATGGTCGAAGATGTGCTTTCGGATGCGGTAACTGTCTTGATAAAAATGTATGTAATAATGTGAATGGATCATGCCCTGGGGAGTGTTCTCCTGGATGGAGGGGAGATAAATGTGATCAAAGTATGTTTCATTATAGTTTTGTTTGGTTTCTCCTGATTAAAAACTAGATTTATCACGGAATTTTCGCCTCCTTTGTATATCGCATCTCCTACACGTATCTTTTCATATTTTGAAACACTTTTTTAATTGACTTTAGTTAAGAATTCTTAATCTGTCCTGTGTAACATTTTATTGAGCACGCTTAAGAACATGTATGGTTATATAAATGTATTAATAACTGCATTTCATTATCTATTTCTGAATTGGTGGCAAAGACCTAATTTTACATTTACCCTTAAAAAGTATGAATTAGTAGTTTTTTTTTTCTCGTTTTTAGATATCAGCGAACAAGATAAACTTAAAGATATACCTTTTCTATTGGGGAAGCGTAGATCATATCAGGAAATGATAACATAGTGCATCTTTATATCCTCATTTCATAAGATATTTAAACAGTAATTATGTGGATCTTTGTAGAATGCCAATATGGATACTTTGGTCTGAATTGTAATACTCCCTGTTACATTCCTAACTGTAAAAACAGTACATCTTGTGACGCTGTCACTGGGGAGTGTTTGGATGGTTGTGTTGCGGGTTGGGCTGGGAAGACATGTAATGGTATGTTAACTATGGTCCTTGGCACTTCAAGTACAAATCATTATTATAATTTCGCCAGTTATTAGTTTTAAAATGCTTGATGAAAAAGCAAGCCCCGAAAATCACAAAGCAATCACCCTAATAAAATAAGTACAGAAAATGTACTTATAATTAATATGGAAAGTCAAAATAACGAACGAAGTTCCTAATACTGAAGTTTTTGATTAATATGAGCAAAAGAAGATGATTATAAATAAATAATAAAGAGTTACCTTTTTTCATAATAGAAAAAAAACAATTTAAAAATGCAATGCAAATGTATACATATATATAAATTTTATTTCAGTTTGTGCCGAGACGTATTATGGCCGTTTCTGTAACTTATCATGCGACAAAAACTGTATTGAAGGTCAATGTAATATCACAAATGGACATTGCATAAAATGTCCAGAAACTCGAGATGGACCGTTTTGTGAATTATTGAAAACTACATCAACACAACCCTTTGGTTATTTTTTCATTTAAATCTATAATTCCGCTTCAATATTTAATAACTATATGTTTAAACAGAACTGTTAAAATAAAGATGCACAAAATACAAATGTACATGTATAAGCAAAATAAATAACACACATGATTATCCTTTCATTCCTTACTTATATAAAAGTCTACTCATTATTTTCTTACTGAATCTTAATTTTCTACAGATACTTATACAAGCACGGCTCTTTTTCACGCTACCTAGTCATCAATACATTTGAAGTACAAAATATAAGCAAACGACGTTAGTTCTCTTAACGACGAAGCACTATTTTTTTTTACGTCCTTCTGCACATCAAATAATGTCACTTAATTATCCTGCATAAGGAATCGCTCCTACACATTTTCCATATTATAGTTTTAAGCAAATAAATGATATTTTGAAACATCTATTACTAATGTATATTTCCACCTGCTATTCGCAGTGGTTCGAGCGTCGAATTTACAGTCTCGTAATAAGGACTAGCTCCTGATGTTCAGTTCACATCTACTGCAGGACGCGCAAGCGAGTGCTTCGATGGAGGCTCTATTAATCTATGTCCAGTGCCACAGTTGTTTGCAATGCTCAATGGCTTGAGCATAGGTTTAAATATGCAGCCCTTCCCTGGCAAGTGGTTGCGTCTTCCTTTGAGTGAAAAATTCTCGGGGGGGGGGTGCAACTTATACAGAAATATTTTCTGTACAGAGAGCAATTGATATTGAATTTAAAAAACTGCTTGCTGTACTATCTGCTAAAAAGCTAAAGGACAAGTTAGGGTGAGACCCTTTTCTGGACCCTGGTTTGTGATGTTTTTCAGAATGAACAGTTCATAGATTGACGATCGCTTATCATCCCCTCCTATGTTATGAGATCACAGGGAGATCAGAAAATATGTCAATTTCCAAATTTCCTCATTTACTGCAAATTTTAATCAATTTACTGCACATTTTCTTTCAGAAAACATAGAACACAAGCTTGCCTTAATACCAAATTTATATACATGTATTTCATAAACTAGTAATTGACGCATTTTGTATGTAAAAATATCAGATAGGCAAGCTTGTGCTCTATGTTTTCCTAACAGAATTGAGATACATGTAATTATGGAAAGCGTCCTATTTCTGCATCCTCTTGTGGCCTCCAAGTATGCTTTTAATCAAAATTAATGTGGTTTTAAAACGCAGTTTTAGCTATGTTCTGTTTTTTTTTTAAATCAAATAAGGGACCAATTTCAGCAGTTACCATATCTTGTCCTATGTGAGTGCTTTATATAATAATTAGTTGAACAGATTCTCCATTTTTTTAACTGAGGTTAATTGTAAAATCAGTTATAATTAAATACGGATAAATATAGAAAAAATCCTTTCAAGCAAAGGATTCCATTTTTAAAGAGGGTTTTTAAAAAGTTCGAAAAACTAATCGTGATTTTTTATTCAATAACATAAATATACGAGGGTTGTCCGTAAAGTTCGTGGACAACATTGATAATAACTGACAAACAATGCTTAAATATATGAAACTATTATTTTCACTAAATTCATGTTTCGTTTTATTAATATGCAAGTTTTCAACAAAAACAAAGCACAAATAGTTATATTTTTATCAGATACAAAAAAGACACACACTCATACCGGGAGCACTAAAACGAAAATCCTTGACGTTACCTGACGTCAAAAGCTTAATACGAGTACATGTACATGTAACTTTTTTTCAACATAGTCACCGTTTAACTCAATACATTTCTTATGTCGCTTTAACCAGTCATAAAAATGTGCACAAGATATTCTGGTTTCATAGATAAAATAATATTTAACCATGCCTGTCTCATTACCTGCAATCATCCTCACCTCTGTCTGCGTAAAACGACTTTATTTATGGAAATACGGCAAAATCACGTTACGAAATTAACTTTTTACAGCACAGCAATCTCGGAATGATAGTCTTCCTTCACGCTTGTCATCCTGTAAACTGTTCCCTCCGTCTGAAAATTGTATTTTCAACTAAATACTAATGAACGGCTTTATATACTATATTTTCCCGACTGTTTACAGCATTTATGGGTCTATGTTGGTGTTTCTCCAATGTCTACGCAGCATTTTATCACTACTCACTGCTCCGCCTATTCCGAAAAATGTCCCTTTATCGAACAATTCCGATCCTGTCTTCATAGATTCTAACCTCGATTTCTCTGCCATTTCTGAACTCTGAACGTTCAAATTTTTCAGATTTGTAGTTTTAAATTTTGTCAACCTCATAATGTAAAAGCAATTTGAATTTGCGCAGAATTTTACAAAATACAAATGAAATTTATAAAGTGACAAATAACGTTTTAATTAAAATATTGCGGTGCTCCGGATAACCATCCCAAGTACAATAATGAAGCCATTATTGTAATTATTTATTTGAAATTGAATATGATTTTACATTTTGTAATTGAGAATAAGTAAAGGATTATAAATATGTTAATAATAAATATCAATGACACCATCTTTCTTTAAATTTGAGCTTGTCCACGAACTTTACGGACAACCCTCGTATATATTTTTTTTCGACGTTTCATTTTTTAAATGTTATTAAACTGTTCTTTCTTTTTCATTTTCTTCAGAATGTGACAAAGGTTTTCACGGAGAAGAGTGCAATTTGACATGTAGTGAATATTGCAATGGTAGACTGTGTGATCGAACAAAAGGTCGATGTAAAGGATGTATTTATGGCAGATCAGGCGTTTTCTGTGAATCTGAGGTCCTAGTAAATAATGCAGGTGCAGGTAAAAAAGTTATTTTTTCCTATGGAGATTTTCGTAGGGTTAAAAAACTGATTCAAAGTTTGCTTTTTTGGTAGCAACCAAAGCGGAATTAAACCTATGAAATGTTGAGTTTAAGAGTGCATATACATGTAAGGAATGAGTTGAAATACATAGTGTAATGTTACAGTGAAAAAATTCACAAAATATTTCCTTAAAAACCTGTAAGTCTCTGTATTACAGTTGTATCTGAAGAAGCGCCCTTCCTGATTATTGGTGCAGCGGTTGGGGCCCTGGTCCTGATATTATTGGTACTCTTCATCATCTGCCTGATTGTAAGACGGTAATATAGCAAAAATATTACATTTTACAAAGATATATGTTAAAAAAAATAGTTGGAATCCGACAGATTTTGAATTTTCCAGAATTCAACATATGCAAAAAAGTAATAAACTCAACTAATATTTAATTTGATTTTTTTAATCAAATTTATTATGAAAATAAAATTTCAAGGTCTTCTCTTTTCAAATTAAAGTCATCAAGAACAGGAAAAATGAATCGATGGCTGTTAAGGAGGAAGAATAAAAAAAAATATGCACATTCATCCCTAGGTTTTATAATTTATAATGAAACCTCTGTTAATTGTTGAATCGCGGGCTGTTACATGTAATACCACAATGACAGGATATACTCGTCTACTTTAAATTTGTTTTATCTGTATTGAAACTCAGTTGAAAAAGATAATTTACATTTTTTAATATGCTTCTTTTCAAATACATTTTAATACTTGTGTACAAGTAACTATTGCACAACACGTTCAGGCAACATTGTATAAAATATATAAATGTGTATATTTCAGGAAAAGAAGACTCGACACCAAGACAGAAGACGCTATTGGACTTCAAGCACAGATCACCCCGACATCAGAGAGAAAAGTTAATTATTACTTAGATCAAATTGACCAGGAAGGAAAAGGTACGACGCAAATGTGTGTTCATTTGCGTGTTTATCAGATATATTATCGAGGAAGTGAAATAAGAAATTCGTTGGTTCACTTTTACTTTCCTTTTCCTTAAACTGAATGATTGTACAGCAAACTCATCACTTGCCTTCTTACATATTATTGTTACAGGAAACTTGATATTAATAGCGGGCTAGTTTGTGAACATTTTCGCCCTAAGAGATAACAAAAATGTCAGGTCGTGTTTTTTGTTAAACAACATTCTTACAATGAACACAACATAGGTTTTAGGTTTTAAACATCGAATAAAATCATTATCAAACGAAACACAGTGTTGTTAGATAAAAGTAATATTGTTTTCGAACACCAAACTCATGTTAAATCTTAATATTTTTATCTTTGAAAGAAAATGGGGCACCAAATCGTGGGATATGGACTTTACAACCTGTGTACTAAATAAATGAACAATTGTGTAATCGTATCCGTATTCCAAAAACATTTTTATATACTTCATAAAAGAAAAATCATTCTTCACATAGTATAGTTATGTATCACTATGTTTCAGGAGATCAGTCAAACGTTTATTACAACGTTAGTTATGTCGTAAACTCGGAACAGCAAGAAGAATCGGAGCAAGAAGAAACTGAGAGTGAGATAGAAACAGGAGATGACCTACAAGAAATCGAACTGATAAGTGAAAATTTAGGGGACATTCCCGTGAATGAGCTGCACGATTACATATTAAGGAAGCACGAAAATACAGACGAAGGCTTTAAGGTTGAATTTAAAGTACGTTTTATTGCTTTCTTTATCTGATCTAAGGATCGTCTCTTTTTATTTAAATGGGCGTTAACGATGGTAAATAAAGTATTAAAATTAAATTTTATGTTGTTTGTAGTTCTTATGAAATTCTAATCGGTAATAAGATCAAAAGATGCTTTTAAGTTATTTGCAATAAATAAATTTTTAAGTGAAGATTATGAAATAAAAGAAATATATATTTGTATTAGGGAAGTTTTTTTGATTTGTCATATAAAAATACTTTGTCTAACAAGAGTAGGGAAATAATTTTAATCCCGGTACGCTTAAATTGTATAATTTAACGACAAAGAGGATTAGTAACAGGACATCGTTTGAAACTTTTTGTGAATAGAAGTTCAATATAGAAGGTTAAGAATTCAACACTGTAAAATGTTATCCATTAGTAGAAAATTAAACGTGCATTCCATGGAAGTCACGCCCAGGAGGTCTAAATAAAACGATGTTCAAATTGAACTATTTGCATATCCTATGTCTCGAAGCCATGAATTTAGACATTACTGATCCCAGATTAAGTTATCAACAAAAACCCATTGTTTTAATTTTCTTTTTAGCAGAATTATTTTAAGATGTTTTACGCATTTGATTTAGAAACATCTTTAAAATTACAATCCTCATGTGCGGTTTTTTATGTACTTTATAGTGCATTTTTTCAGAAAGCGAAATCAGATATGTTAATGTGAAAATGCTTTTATTCATTGCTTGCTCTGTCCCTATCTTGTATATTATTAAAATATAAAATTAGCAGTAATCTTGATATCATAAATCATTTTCTTCTTTATTAAAGGCTTTACCAGAGGGAGATATTAACCGTTGCAGTGTTGGAACTTTGGAGAAAAATATTTTGAAAAACAGATTTAAAAACACACTACCTTGTATGTATTTGATGTATATCTTTTAACAGAAAAACATGTTAAGAAAAAGGATGGATATTTATTTTTTCAAATACATAATTTAAAAGTGGACAAATAATAATTTAATTGAAGAGTATTGTCTTCAGAATCAAGGAAAACAGAAAATGAGCTTAGAAAAGAAAAAAAAACTTTTTGAACAAAAATTACTTTAAATGTCAATTGTTCAATTTATTTTTACATATATTGAAAAATACTTTAAACACATGCAGACGATCACTCAAGGGTAATTTTAACGGATCACTATGGCGAAGATTACATCAACGCTAACTTCATTCCTGTAAGTTAAATATCTCAATTCTATATGTAATTAAATTTTCATATCTACATTCTTTATCTACTTTTGATAAGTATCACTACAAACTATTTGACGCTAACTGTTACAAAGAAAACAAAGCCAACACAAGATTTAAAAAATGAGATATTTTTATCACATTGTATCATAAGACACCCTTTCTGATATAAGATACACGGCGCACATGTATATACTGTTATTTTTACTTATATTGCTTATAAATCAATTATAAATCCATTAAAACTGTTTTCCCTGTATACATCTACACGTATTTCTGAAAAGAAAACAAATTGCCGCAATGTTATTTATTAATTTTTTTAACGGATTATCATATTTTATCATATGTTCGCTTACCTGGTAGTAAAACTTGGGGGATACTCGTTCCTCAATGTTACCTGACTGTTTCGGGGTTTCCGGTCTTGCTCTGTCTCTGAACTGTATTCATTTGTTTCTTTGGACCTGGAGCTTGAATATGCTCTGTTTTCTCTATATTTAATGCTTAACAACATTAATTGTTTCTATAAGACTTAAATGCGACAATTTTTATGGTTTTCATACCTTTTATTTTTTGAATGTGCTAAATCATATAAAATATGTTTTTAGTCAACGATGACTGATGCAAATATATTTGATTTTTTTTGTAGAGTATGCTCAGAGAGAAAGAATACATAGCATGTCAAGGTAGAATTCAATTTAGTTTCAAAATAAGCACTTTTATGAAAAATCTTCACTGAAATGTTTTACAGTGTAAAATATCTAGGATTTCGGTATTGCTATATATATGAATTCATTCACGATTTTTCGTGTTGAATTCAATTGCTTTGTTTACAACAATTAGATAAAAATAAAATTCAAGTAAACATTTCTGTTTTTCAAGTATCTTTAAATAACAAGTCTTAATATTATTTTGTTAACCGTTTTGCATCAAATAAGTAAAATATATTTTCTTCATCTTAAAATAATAAGTAATATTGAGGAATGATTTAAATTAAAAGGGTATGGATATGATTATGTCTCATAATAAGGATTTGATTTAGCTATATATAGATAGTTTTCGATAGACCAGAAATTAGCGAGAGTTATTTTCCGTTGGCCACCATACTGAAGGTCCAAATGCTTGCATTCCTTCACTGTTCAACCAGTTTAAAATTTTCCCATTTCCTATTTAAATTAGAAATCATTATTTTTCTGAAGTATATAAATTTTTGGAAGCCTCCTTTATTTCAAAAAAAATATTTATGAAAGATTTTTCACCAAATATTTCTGCTACAACCTCTTAAACTCGGGAAGACAAAAGAGAGAAAATCATCAAGTCAACCTTTCATATGGCGACCAAAGGGAAGTAACTTTTGCTAAATTCAGGCATATCGAAACTATCGATATACATGTTTTGTAGGTCCAAAAGCAACTACAGTGAAGGATCTATGGCGTATGATCTGGCATGAGAAGGTGACCACCGTTGTCATGCTTACCGGCATCATTGAAGGACAAAAGGTAATAAATTAAATTCA
Organism: Saccostrea glomerata; assembly: GCA_003671525.1. Taxonomy (NCBI): domain Eukaryota; kingdom Metazoa; phylum Mollusca; class Bivalvia; order Ostreida; family Ostreidae; genus Saccostrea; species Saccostrea glomerata. The sequence goes on from PRKT01000144.1 coordinate 382,088, forward strand.
ATCATTATAAGCGGCCTCAGTTTTAGATTATCAATATTTATCTGGTTTTTGGAGACAAGGGGCCGTAAGTCCAAATATTCATGTTTATATAACTTCAAATTAACATACATTGTAAATAAGTTTTATTTTTTTTAAAGAATGTAGTAAGATATTTTTAGAATAGCAATTTTAAAACTGAATGATTATTTTGCATTTTTTTTTTACAATCAACAGAGGTTTTTGGTCCTAGTTGTAAATTCTTTTGTAAAACGGGCCCAAGGTTTCCAAAACTCTATAAGAATTCCACAGGGCGCTCAATGATACGATACATGTATATCCTGTTGAGTTTGATTAAAACTTTAACTGGTCTGACACAACTCTTTCATATTCAGCTATTTTAATTCAATGTAAATGGTAATCTAACAATCGAATTTTATTATACAGTTAAAGTATATCATTAAGGGAGTTAACAAGATTTCAGTTTCACAAGACCAGGACTATTTCCCGAGGCATGAAACTTGAATCTTGCTAACTCCCTCAATGATATACTTTTAACTGTTTTATTATACCGATACAAATAGAGGATTACAAATGAATTAGAGATAGGTACAATTCAATTATACCTACATGTATCTTTAATTCATTTGAAGATAGGTACAATTAATTTGAAGATAGGTACAAATGCAAAGAATTGAAGATAGGTATAATTGATTTAAAGATAGGTACAATTGAATTGAACCTATCTTTAATTACTAAGACATTGGCAATATCAACTACTCCCTTTATCATACGTCATTTCCGATACGTCTCAGCTTTAAATCAGCACCTACACCTCAATGTTGAATGTCTATACTACTATACTAAGTCTAACTTTGTAAAAAAAAAATAATAATTGGATGGGGGCTATATAATCCCTTCGATCCCCCCATGCGGTTCCGACGCCTATGATGGATACCACAAAAAAAGGAAAAGAAAACGCAATTTGAAGCAGGATTAGCATTTTTTAAAATCTGTTTTTCTTAATCATTTTACTGTTAAAAATAGTCATAAGTATCGGAAAGAAAATCTATATCCACCTAGTTATTCTAAATCGGATAAAGTCACGTGATAATGTCACATGATCAGCATAAAAGTTTTATTTGAGCTAAAATGGCGACCTCGGAAGAGCATGGGAAGCCGCGAGTTCTAATTTTAGGCGGTAAGCTTTTTAGAAAGACATTAACTTCATTTAAATCTCCACTTATTGCCAAGTTCTGATATGGTTCAAGTAGATTTCATTACATTTTAATTGAACTGTCATAAAAGTTAAAGTTCAATATCCTTATGCTAAAATGTTTCAAGCGGTTTGGCTTAGTGTACGGAAACATCCATTGTATCACTGCAGTGCAAAGCCGTTCAGGAAATCCGGAGCTGTTAAAGTAATGGTGAATTTCTTCAATGTCATTAAAATAGCCCCATCTCCCAATCCATCGAAATTAAGGAAGTTATTTTTTATATACAGACAGCAAACCTCACTGTTTACATTTTATTTACTTTCATTTTGCATGTGCTGAGCAGATAAAAATCCAGATACGTTTCATATCTAAATAGATCTACAATTCTTGAAATTATCTATCATAAGGAAGAAAAATACAATGGCTAAAACAATCATAAATAAGGAAATTTAAAATTCGTTTTAATATTTTGTACTTGAAACATACTAGTATTTGTTAAGCAGGTGGTTAGGTAAACCTAATTGACTTTTGGGCAATGAGCTATTGATTTTTTTTACTGTATACATGGTATACATATTAGTGAAAAAAAGAGAATTGCAAAATTTTAAAAAGATGGAATGTGCATTCTTATTTCTCTCTTGCATTGAAGTTAGGGGTAATACAGTGAATATACAGTAATAGTGCACATGTGTGTATGTTTGTGTGCATTTATTCATCCTTGTGCAAAACAAAGTAATATAATTTTCATTGAGATCAATATTGAACGCAGTCCTAATTTGTTTAAACAAGAGGCCCATGGGCCACATCGCTCACCTGAGAAGCTTTGACCATACTGTTCTTTACCAGATTTCCCCCTTGTTATACATAATGCATCCCACCCTACCCCACTGATCATAATTTAAACATTTTGAAATCTACACTACCCAATGATCCTTCCATGGGCACATATGTTTCAGCTTTTTTGGCCCAGTGGTTCCTGAGAAGAAGATTTTCAAAGATTTTTCCTATATATTTCTATGTAAAACTTTGAATCCCCATTGTGGCCCCGCCCTTCCCCCGGGGGTCATGATTTGAATAATTTAGAATCTGCACTATACCAGGATGCTTCCACTTAAGTTTCAGCTTTTCTAGCCCAATGGTTCTTGAGAAGAAGATTTTCAAAGATTTTTCCTATATATTTCTATGTAAAACTTTGAATCCCCATTGTGGCCCCACCCTTCCTCCGGGGGTCATGATGTGAACAATTTAGAATCTACACTATGCCAGGATGCTTCCACATAAGTTTCAGCTTTTCTGGCCCAGTGGTTCTTGAGAAGAAGATTTTCAAAGATTTTTCCTATATATTTCTATATAAAACTTTAATTGATTCCCAATTGTGGCCCCGCCCTTCCCCCGGGGGTCATGATTTTAACAATTTAGAATCTACACTACCTGAGGATGCTTCCTCGGGGTCAGCTCTGGGTCCGCTATAGCGAACCCGGCGTTCGCTTCCTGGGACCGCTTTACGCACTGATGCGTGAAGCGAACCCCGCTTTAATCTCACCGCCAGTAAGCCCCGCCCCTTGTATATTCCAATACAGTTATGGTATAGTTGATCAATCATTGTTGTTTATGCGACGATGCGGACATGTACACTGAACATGTAAACAGTGATATAATGGAGAACATTGATATTTTTTTTCTGAAATTCAACTGTACATTCGACATAGATTTACATGAATAATTGATTTCCTTTATTTCTCGATCCCGAGAAATTCAAACTAAATTAACAGCGGGTTATAAGGCATTTATTTTTCTTAAGTTATAACGAGAAAACAAAAAAGAGTGTTGAATTGATTTTCAGTATCGAATGGTGTACAAGTGAAACTGACTAACTAAATACCTTTAGAATTCATGCTTATATAGTTTAAAAAAAACATTTGTTATTCCTTACGTTTTGCTAAATCGTAGTTTAAATGTTTACTTAACACCTGAATTATGATATCGCATCTATAAATTACATGTAACCTTTTGTACATCTGGTATATTTACATTTCATTTATTATTATTGTAGTTACACATTAAAAGTTCGTAAAAACTATGAACGTGAATTAGACCCAATGCCTGATGATACTTTCAATTAAGTGTAACTCTACAGTTATTTTGCGTTACCAACTCTCAAACAACCCACATAACTATGTATTGCTTACGCCTTTATTAATTATTTTTTCCCAATAATTAGTCCTAAAACATTTTAAAATGTATAATAGATCATAATTCATATGTTAAAATATCCCTTCTATATTATTTTTATTTGATTATTCTTTGTCAAGTATAGTTACGCATTTTTGAGAGAATGAAACGATGTACGATTTACTAAATGTTGTGATCAATTAGCGTAATTAATTCGTTCAATTATGTAAATCGCACTTCACCTGAGTATACCCCGATAAACCAGACTTATTTCATAGCGGTCCGGATTTCTTTCTTAAATAGTGTTTATATATATTTCCAATTCAACATGTTACTATGTAAATATATAGTGTTTATAGTGCTAGTTGTTTTTATGTTCTCTTTTTCCTTTGATCTTATGACTTTTTAACTTTTTTTCTTTGTCCCGAGGAAGGGACAGAGCGTCCCGAAAACTGTTGGTCATTCTTAGTGCTTTAATTTATATACATCTTCCTGTACATGTATATTTAAAAAAAATAGCTGCAGCAGGTTTATAGAAAACAATTTGAGTACAATATTGGGAGGACGACTCATAAAAATTTAAATAAGTCATCAGGCTTTATTATTAAAATCAAGTCTAATAATGAGAGTTAATAGTTATGATCTCTCTCTCTCTCTCTCTCTCTCTCTCTCTCTCTCTCTCTCTCTCTCTCTCTCTCTCTCTCCTCTCAATGTTTCCTGTATCTATTTATATCTAAATATTGAGCTAGTTAATATTCCTGAACTGTTAGTATCTTGAGAAAATGAAATTTTACAATAATTATAAGACCAACTATTTCTTTTTTCCTCTTTTTGTCAGTAGAATATTAATTGTAATATCAATTAATTTCCATTTTTATGCATTGACTGATGTATTTACCCAATTTATTTACCAAACGGACTTTCAATACTGGTATAAAAAAGTAAAGGAAATAAAAGCGTAAATTCTCATGTATAATTCTACGCAGAAAATTAAAACAAATAATTAATTATAAATAATTGCTTCAATAAAATAAAGGAAGTAAATATATAAATATAAAATACAACCCGGAGAATTAAAATAATAATATCAAATCGTATTTTAATCATCATAATCATCATAATAGATTTACACAGCACATTAAAACGGTTTGCTTGTATGTAGTGTTTGGATTTATATCAAATTAAATCAACACGTTTGATCTTATATCCCAATCGACAGATCAATATGCTATTTTGATTGGTTGACACGCTGATTGGTTAATCGCTAATCATGATTGACAGCTCCGTAAAGAAGTACCGAACCCGCGTTTGCTCGCTGGGACCGCTACTGACTTTGGGGTTCGCTCTCTGGGTCCGCCTCGGGTTCGCTCGGGGTCCGCTACGGGTTCGCTTTGGGTCCGCTCCGGGTTCGCTCCAGAAAATTCTTGCTATTTTTTTTAAACCAAAAATAGGTTATAACAAACAAAGAACTATATTTTTCGATTAAAAAAAATAGCAATACTTACTTTCTGAAAACACAAGAGGTTGGATATTTTTGTGAGGTAAACATTTGTCGTGTGATAAATATGATTTGTCCTATACAAAAGTTTCCCCCTAAAAATCATATAATTATCACAAAAAATCTGTCATATTTTCCAGATACATGCGTTTTTATATCACGAAATAGTTATATTTTTTCTGCCCTAACAAATAATGAATAAAAAAAAAACCATGGTTAACTATAGTTTACTATAGATAACTATAGTAAATCAAAGTTTTTCAAAGTGTCAAAGTTATAACTATGGTTAACTATATTAAACTATAGTTAATTAACTATGGTATTTTTTGTTAGGTACCGGTGGAACTTGATTTTGTTTTTATTTTCGCATTTTAAAACTTGATTAAAAATACTTTATATGTTTGAAACACGTTAAAAAATTTCAGGAAATTTTTATCTTTTTTATTTACAGGTTTGACAGTAGAAGATGCAGGATTATTTACCTGTGAACTTCAGAATAAGACGTCTGCAAAGCAACAAAAATCAGTGTCGATAAGCGGTAAAATAGTCAAGAGTAAACTAGTAAAAATATAAAGAGCACTATGCATAATTTTACTTAAACTCTTAAAATGACTTGAGATACAGAGATGTAAATTTCATATCATATTCTTTTACGTTTATAATATAATAAATACAAATTTACACCATTATAGTTAAGTCGACGTATACATTTTTTTGAGTGAACGTAAATGATTTAGAAATGCATATTTATAATTGATTTTATTAGAAATAAATTTAGATAAATTATCAAAGTTGAAAACAAAATTTAAACTTATAATGTTTCTATTCTAATAATTGAATGATAAAGATTAGATATAATTTTAGTTTTATTTGGGTTGGTTATCATTTTAGTTGAAGGCTCAGATGATGTGACCGTTGGGACATCACATGTTGAGTATGTAAATAAAACAACTTTGAACAACACATCAATCAAACCTACAGAGGACTTTAATGGAACCTTTTCTGATGAAACACTGCAAAAATACGAGAACACGACACCGTATGTTTTTTAAATATTCAATATTTAGTTTGTTTAATTTTCTTTTATTTAAAAACTTTTGAATTTTGGCATGATGAATTCATGTGGTTTTAATTTAATAGTTATGTTCAAGTTAAGTGATAAGACAATAATTGTAGAAGTCAAAAATATTATGTTGTATTCTTTCGGCGGAATTTTGGGCTTGTTAACTGTTGCTTTTTTCATTGATTTTTTCTGCTAGAAACAAAAAACAAGAACTGCAAAGTATCAGTCATTATTCTTCGTATTCATATTTCGAGGGCGAATCTACACTTTTCAGTTAATTGAATTATCACATAATTGGTCTAGTAACTAAATTGTAGAGATCCGCCGCTCAGTTGGACAAGTGAACTTAAGCAATACGTAATGGGCTCTTTTGATGTGCCATTTTACTTCAAAATATATTACTAAATGGTTCTCTATTGGTAATTGTTAGATACTATTGGATATTTCTTATTAAAAAAAAATGTTAAGCGCCACTTAAATCAGCATGGATTTGAAACAATTGAATATTTTGAAAGGCCTATGGATACCCTATAAATCCGGAAAAGTCGTACCGAACCTTCTTTTAGTTTCGTTTAATACCAGCATACCAGGGATTAGTACGACCGATTCTAGAATACGCCTGTGCAGCATGGGTTCCCTGGAACTCCAAGCAAGTCCATCAGCTGGAGAAAGTGCAAAGACGAGTAGCACGGTTTGCCACCAAAAACTACCATGATAACCACCCTGGGAGTGTTACCCAGATGCTACAAGATCTACACTGGGAACCATTACAAACAAGAAGAATGAAGCTAAGACTCGTTTTGTTATACAAGATTGAGCATGCTTTGGTGGCCATCCCTGCAGATATGTACCTGACACCCAGTGACAGAAGGACCAGAGGCAGCTACACGTTCCGTCTACCACACACCCGGATCGATGCACATCGATATTCCTTTTTTCCGAGGACAATTCTAGACTGGAACAACTTACCATCTGTAGTTGCCTTAGCACCAACGTTAGAGTCCTTCCGGACACAGCTGGACTCATACAAAAGGAGCCAGCTGCCCACCAACACCAACTAAGTGTGCCATTTTTTAACTTTTTATTGTACATAGTGCCCTGATCGGGTTTTTAGCCTTGTCCATCGCGTGTGACAGTCCGAGTTCAACGCTCTAGTAAGAGTAAACTCGTATGGGAAGAAGAAGAAGAAGAAATAAATATCTGAATGACAAATCTCTGGAATACAGTCACTTTTCAAACGCCTTTTATTTAATTGAAGAGCATATTTTATTCTGTACCAAGATATGGTGATAACGAACAGCATTTAAACTCATAAGTCTATTAAAAAAACAAATTTTGAGCAGAGCAAACATAGATCTCTAAAATATCAGAGATGGGATCACCTGCTAAGAGGATTGAACATCCACTGGCGACCGATGAAGGTTAAGCTTTTGGTACTTACAGGATATTCTCCTACAACCAATAGTTGGTCAGTCTTTTTCTCTGCTTCTGCAAAATCAAATAATACGAATAAAGTTAAAACAATAGTGAATTGGCCATCCTGTGAAAATTATTGTTGATCAACGGTTCACAAAATCATATCCTGATAGGTTTTATATGTTATTCTGTGAACAGTTTTTAAGAGATTGTGAAAACTGAAACTATATATGTAAGATCTTACCCTCTACAGCGGTCATAGCTTCATACTGCCTCTGTTGTTTGATGTAATTGGCGAACTCCTGATTGAGTACAAAATAAAGTGTGGCATTTAAAGATACAGGTAATTCAACTTGCTTACTTATATAAATACAACATTCAAATATCTTTATATAATTGTAAATGAATGATTGTTTATTTACTGTATATTCCTTGTGCAGTCCATCTTTATCTGCAATGTGATTTGTCAATTTGTCACGTGAGATCACGTGACGTGGAAAGTTGAAATATTCGTCTAAACACTTGTAAACAGTGATGTATTGGCCCTGTAATTTGAGAAAATCGAGTTTATAATTCAGAAACTTAATGTACATTATATATATCAAAGGAGTTCTATTATCTTATAGCAATATATGCACAAAAATCTAATTAGAATCGAAAATGATTTGCAAAATTGCGTAAAGGTCGAACCATGAAAAAATGATTTTTTTATAACGAATTATTAAATAAAAATTTTGCTTTGAGTATATATCATGACGACTTCTTCTCAGCCTCATCTCCCAATTTTTACCAAGTATTGTTGAAAACATTATTGATCAATTTGCTGAAAACAATTAAAAATACCGATGTTTGGATCATATGCATTCTCTCTTTTCTCATAATGCTGACGTATTTAGTGATGTTTACACTTCCGGTCCTCAACCCATACTGTACCAGGGCATCTATAGCAATAAATGTGCCCGTTCTCCCGACGCCGGCACTATAAAACCAAAGTTATTAAAATTACTCTACATCAGCAAACAATAGCAAAAAAAAAAAAAAAAACATGTGGTTGGAAGATGGAATAATTGTGTGTCGCTATCCAAAGGCGAAAGATGTTCCAGAGTTTTTGGCGATATTAATGGATTGTGCACCATCTGTTGTTATGACCTTAGATTCTCTTGATGAGCAGCTTACAGTAAGTTTACAAAAATACTAAACAATTTTATTAAACATAATATATTTCTTTTTTTTTTAATTCTTCAATGAAATGCCAATAGAATGGAAAATGCTGTCCAATCGAGAAAAAAGTTTTTTTTTAAATTTAATCACAAAATATGCAAAATATTATTTTTAATTAAAAAATGCCGTGCTAGACATTATAGTGCACACAATAAAGAGTTCTGACTTTCATTTGTTTGATATTCACTTATTAATTTTTCAGACTAAGGAGTGGATTCCTGAGGACCATGATCTGGTCATAGGTAGATATGTTGTAAAGAAGACTAAGAGTAGGGTGGTCAGCCTCTGTAGAAGAATATCTACTACAAGGATAACTATTCAGGTACAGATGATTAAGCGGTATAAATAAACAAATGAAAAATGTCACACCTGTGTAATCTTTTTCACTGTGAGGATACGTTAAGACCCATACACTTACCGTAGCTAAGGCTGAAGGCCTAAACAATAAATTGAATAACCCCAACCCATTGATATCAGAAACAAAGACAGAGAAACAATGTTGTCATCCATAGAACATTCTTGACCTATCAAATTTTCATAATGAAATTAATATTTAAATGTAATTTTCATGTATCAAGAAATTAATGTTCATGTACCTAACTTTAAAACGATAAGAATTCAAATATACACGCATTAATGTGTCATTGTTAGCTTTCTATGATTGTTTTACTTTATATGTGTATGATTTTTTTATTATCTCTCGAAGCATGAGGATGATGAAGAAATCGACATCAGAATTGTACAGGCTATGCCTTCAGACGATTCCGTGTATTCCAATACCACCCAGCTTTCTGACATCATTGATGCCGTAACAAGCATGCCACTGGATAGAGAAAAGCCGATTATCATCATGCACAAGTTCGTTTTTAACTCATATTTTTATATTGTGCAGCAAAATGTAATATTTATTAGGAAATAAAAATATATGCTTTTCAACGAAAGTGCATTTTTAAAATGCAACGTAGGTGCGATGTAGAAAATGTCTTCAATGTATCTGCTCCATGAAGAAGTATTTTATTAATTAAGAATATATTTTTACAGAATATCAAACATTTTCTCCGAGTTCCTTGGCAAAGTCTAAATCTAGGTTATTTGCTTATTTTTTTTCATTAATCAGATTCAGATTCATTTTTTTTAATGACCAACATTGTCCACTCCATAATGTCTCCGAAGCAATGCGAAGTGATTAAAGCATTTCAAGACAGTTAAGCATAGCAGTTGAAGAAATTTCAATGAGAAAATGAAAGATGACAATTAAGGCTAACCTAATTAAAAAGTCCTTTTTATCAGGAAAAAAGGAAATACAAATCTTTTAAACAACAAAGTGGGTCCAGGTACCATAATAAAAGAGTAGCATACCCTGTCCCCCGATCACACCTGCTATTCACTACTAGTCTTAATACTGAAAGAGGAACATTCCATTGTCATTTGAGTGTTAGAATATATAATGCATAACTTTTCTTTGTAGAGGAAACAACACCGAGGTTCTGATGGCAGCCATTGTGTTAAATTCCCTACATCAAATGATGTATGAAGGAGAAACAGATATGTGTTTCATGGCAAGATATCTGCAAGCTAACCAGCTTTCTGATATACTTAGCTATGTGAGTAAAACAAATCGTTAATTTCTATTTCTAACACAGGTTTTTAAAGGCATTAAGCAACTTATTTAATGTATACTTCGATATGAATAATTTATCTTTTATTTCTTACAAAATATTAAAACACATTCTACCCTAAGAATGAGAACCTTTTTTTAATTTAGACTTTTTGGAAAGTATAGTGAACCTGCATACGTTTAATAATTATATGTTAGAAGAGTTAATGTATGAAAAGCAAAGCTCAAAAGAAGAATTATTTTATAAATATCAAAATTAAATTAAAGTTTTAAATATATATCTTTCTTTGAGTTTTTGTATTCTACACCAACAAAATGGAGATGAATAACATCATTTGACATTTCACATTTGATAAAATGGATTTAATTCACCTTTGTAGGAACAATTTGAGGAGTGTTACAAACTTCTGCGCAGATTTTCAACAAAGGAGATCCTGGTGGAGAAAACCGAAAATCAAGAAGACCTTTACGCAAACTGAAAATATTGAATGTTTTGCTGCACAATTTGCCAAATTAACAGGACTCCTTTGCGTTATAATTTTAATGTATAATATAACTTACATGTTTGCTTTATGCTACTCTGAAACTTCAAACTGAAAAGATCGAATGTTTTCTGCACAACTTGCCAAATTATCAGGACTCCTTTGCATTATAATTTTAATGTATTATATAACTTACATTTTTGTTTTATGTTACTCTTTGCAACTTCAAACTGAAAATATCGAATGCTTTGCTGCACAACTTGCCAAATTAACAGGACCCATTTGCATTCTTATGTAAATGGATTAAATAACTTACATTTTTGTATTATGTTACTCTTTGCAAATTCAAACTGAAAAGATCGAATGTTTTGCTGCACACTTTGCCAAAAAACAAAACCAGGTCCTATTTACATTATAATGTTAATAGATTAAATAACCTATATTTTTGTTTTATGTTGCTCTTTGCAACTTCAAACTGAAAAAGATCGAATATTTTGCTGCACAATTAGCCAAATCAACAGGACCCATTTGCGCTCTAATATTAATGGATTAAATTTTTAATTAATTAAACTTAAATTTTTGTTTTATGATATTCTTTGCAATTTCAAACTTAAATGATCGAATGTTTGCCAAATTAACATCACCCATTTGCACTCTAATGTTAATGGATTAAATAACCTCCATTTTTGTTTTATGTTGCTCTTTGTAACTTTAACCTTTAAAATGAAAATTAATATTTGGGTGAAAGCCACAAAAGGTCAAGATCTAATAAATAAAAGATGCCTACATATTTATCAAATTTGAGAAACGAGTTCTTTTATTTACACTTTACACATATAACTTTGTGAAATAATGTGTTTTCTCGTTTGGAGTTACAATTCATTAGAGAATGTTCTCTGTTATCTTCGAAATATTCATGGTGGAAATTTCTCGAGTATTCAACCTTGTTCCGCATATCCATGAAAGTCTTTTTACTGTTGAATATTTTATCATAGAATATCCTTTCGAAAAAAATGTGCCCTAGTTGTTACAAATTCAATGTAATATACTGAAACGATGTAGAAGTTTTAAAAAAGTGGGCCTTGAAAGTTGTATAATGGAGATATTGGTCGTCATTATATAAATTTAAAGCTGATTATTTTGATGTATTCAATGTATTATGGTGCTAGATTAATTTGTTTAACTACAGGAATTTTGTATTTGGTAATGATACATCAATTATTGTATCCTACGCTATATTATGTGTTTGGTTTTATCACCATATTTTAACCATTTATTCGGATGATGGTGTCATATTCATTATTACATCGTTTATGTAACATTTTAAAAAATAAAAAATATCAATGTAGATGTTTCTTTTTACTTCTTTCAATATTTTAAAAATACTTAGATTCATTACCGTATAATCATTTACTGTCAAAGAAGACATTTTTTCGTTGCTGAGTAAATTTGGTTTACTTCTTTATGAACAAATTCTATGGATTAATTTATTTATAAGTGGACAGAGATACCATTAAAAACATAACAGCGTCGTAAAAAAAAGACTATACAAGAACATATTAAGGCAGGTCTTTATTTTACCGGTCCCAAGATCCGCAAGATACTAGTCCTCTTTGGACAATGACGTAACATTAACGTCACACAACTGAACAGGGTTAGTCTTGCACACTTTTTGACTTACTAGGGTTAGTCTTGTTCTGACCTGTTTGATTGTTTGTATATTGTATAACGTCCCTCTCATATGGAGACGTCACCACTTGCTGCAAATTTTGTCCTTTACTCGGCACTCAGGGACATTGAGCAGCTTTTGTTTAAATTTGGTACTTGAAACCAGTTACTTTTCTATCAAAGTAATATGAATAATGACTGGAGTTGTGGGCAATACTAATAAAAAAGGAAGCCTCTATAAATGAAATAGTGGTTTGTTAAATGAAAATCAAATCATTAAACTATTATTTTGGTTTTATTTTATTTATTTCTATAAATATTCACCATTTTGGTTGTACCCGGTATATTAAATACTGTCGAATCTTGAATGCAATATATGTTTTTCTTTAAATAAGTGTGGTGTTATGTGTTTTTTATTTTCAAAGGAATTACTACGTCCTAATAAAGTAATCATCTAATCAGAATAAAAATCAATAACAACGTGGAAAGCTTTCTTTCACGGTCAAAGATGAAAATTGAATCACCATCAATAACTATTGGTAAAGCTTATATAATTATATTGATTGTTTTAATTATAAAACGAATGTAGAGACTATTCTTTAACATAATAACAATATAATTTATGTCTCAGATATTTTTTTAGTAATTACTTTCACTGAATATTACATGTCATGCACATATGTACAGATCAATATCTTTTTTTTAATTCTTAAGAAAATGGACTTTGTTTCTCAGTCGTCAAACACATCTTAGCATATCAAACATACAAACATACAGACTGACTTCTTGATCGATAACTGTTAAATCAGTGAAAACATACAATGACATCAATATCAATGCAATATCATATAAAATGCTTTAAAAAATAAATTTAAAAAAAATTAAAATAAAACATTTCTGTACAAAAATAAAAGGAACAATAAAATATTTTTTTCGCATGTTATTATTACAATTATCCGAGCTGAAGTGTATTTTTTTTCATTTTTCATTTGAAATCTTTTTTTTTCTGCTAAAGTTGCAACATTGATTCGAATACAATAAATAAAAAAGAAAGAATGTATTTTATTATTTAAATTTGTTTAGAAAAGTAATATCATGACACTTTTCGTAGGGACTTTTCTTCTTCTTTTGCTCCATTCTATTTGGTGAATCATGATGATCAGGGAGAGAATCGACTTCTGTTGATTCACCTAATGGCAGTGCCATGGGTACAAAATTTGCACCTTCCTCATCAAAACTCGTCTTCCTCAGACTGTCCATAATGTCGTATTCCCGTAGAAATTCTTTGTTGTTTGCATCCTCATAACATCTTCTTGCCCTAATGGCTTTTTCGGTATTTACATAATTATGATTGACAACTGTTTGTTTCATGTTTCCTGTATTTTCATAGTCTATGTTAATGAGTTCATGATGCGGCTTTTCATAGTCCTTTCCTTTAGATTTATGGTAACAGCTTGTAAAAATATAAAACATTTAGATATTTTTAACAAAGATGATTTATAATACAACAAGGCATATGGCAATCTTTTGTAATATTGTAGTTTCATTTTTCATGGGACTATTTATAGCACTGTTGCCAAGTGAATGTTAGGTCAATATGTTTTTCAATACACAAAAGGTACTCTCAGCTAGGCAAAATATGTTTGATATATTCAGATAATATTCTAAATTAACGACGGATTTTTCAGTTAATTCCATTTCATGACAAGGAGCGACGGGTGTGACCGGTCGGCAGAAGATGCTCACTCCTCCATGGCACCTGATTCCACCTCTGATATTTTTGGAGGTCCGTGTTTGCTCCTATTTTGTATTGTTAAATGGACTTATGGACTGATATTGAATACTGTTCATTATCTACATATCCTTCATTCACACAAATCGACAATATTTATATGTTAGATCAAATTTCAGAGTCCAACTACATGTACCACATAAATTGGAAAAAATCTAAACTGACCAATACTGGAGTGTGCTTTTTGAAGAATCATCTGACTAACGCTGAAAAAATATCTCATAAAGTAACAAACATTTCTATTTGCTAGTGCTCGACTTACAGCAATAGAAGTCTAGTGGTGGGGATGCCTCTGAAAAAAAATACTTTGAAAAAATAAAATATAAAGAAATATCTGGGGTCCAAGATTCCCCCTCTTTCCCCTTCGTTCTCCGGGCTAAAATGACATATGGTAATGGCATTCGTGCAAAATATTCTAAATCTATAGTTTTAAGACTTTTATCTAAATTAAAAGTGGCAAGCATTTCTACGAGAGTGTATTCTTGGTACATGCTTGATGAAGGTTTAAAAGATATTTCACTACTCACATTTCCCAATTGATGCCACCCCTTCGTTTTATAATAAATACCACTGTAATGGTGATCAGAAGCATAAGAATAATTGGCATCGTTATTCCAACAATCATACCAGCATTGTTATCTTCTTCTAAATAAAATTCAACTGCAGAAAAAAAAAATGTTTCAGGCCAATTGAAATATGTGTTGAAAGAAGAATGTTTCTCTCATTTTTATCATCGACAGAGCCGTAAGCAACATTTATTCGTCTGTTTTGGAAAATGATTACAAAAAAGTAAAAAGCTCAAACGTTACAAATCCGACCTAAAGAGAGAGAGAGAGAGAGAGAGAGAGAGAGAAAGGGGGGTGGTACACCAGTAAAAGATTGAATTGAGTCAACCTGATTTTTATGGATAATTGACGCATTAATACTTAACTGTGCATTACAGAGAACGATCTGTCTTTTCTCATTTTTATGTGTCGAAAGATATCAATCTTTATAGGATGCTGAGAGGTTAGTTGATTTGCAGGAATACTAGCAAGGTTGATTTAACTCAACAAAGCACAATTATATAATCGTTACATTTGACTAATCACGTTTTATACAAATTGTTAGATTCTCGTTCTAAAAATGAATTTGACAACGGGAAGTGCCATATATCTGATAAATACATAGGCAAAAATGTAACGGCAAGTGTCACGAGACAACAGGGGATGCTTGCACCTCCTAGCCACCTTATGTCATGTCTGAAGTGTCAGAAGGTCCTTGTCATAAGGTATTCTTTCGGAATTTTTTTACCCACGTTTAAAAAGTGGGAGGGTATATAATGATCGGGATGTCCGTCCGTCTGTCTGAACGTCTGTATGTTAGTTTAGTTTGGGGTACCCGTCCATCTATTCATACTCCTCTCATACCACTGAATGAAATTAAATGATATTTTCACATAATCTTTGCTACATAGTGCTATTGTGCAGCTTCTATTTATACTTTTTGATCCTTATCCTTTCAACCCTTTTTGTCCTTTCAATGGGGAATATTTTTAGGTTAATCTTTTTGTAAGATTAGACTATTTTGTGCTTTTTTATCTTGGTCGCATCCATTTAGAAAAATATGAATATTTATTAGCACACAAAAGTATCTTACCCCTTTTTCTCCGACAAAATATCCAACGTACAAATAAACTCATTGCTCTAATTGACATTGATTACATTGTAGATTTGAAATAAAGCCTTTGCCATTCATTAACAATGTATCATGCATATAAATACAGACTACATGTATCTATGCTTTACATATAGTAGATGATAACCTTCAAGTGATGCAGTCGTGCCCTCCACAAAAGAGACCACATTAGTCTGTGTTGTTAGGTTGTTGTCCCTGCTCCTGTTGTTAGTGATCGATATGGAATTATTCTCCGTTTCTAGGTTGCTTTCTGTGATATTTTCCATATATATGCTCGTTTCAGTTATATTCCAATCACTTATCTGGATGGGTGTCGTAAAAGTGCTGGTTTCTTTATCACTAAGAACCGACCTAAAAAAGAAAACAATATACGTTCATGTATCTGTAATGATTTAGTTGTGTTAACTGAAAAAACATTCCATTAGAAGGACTATTATGCAAGTCCAAATTACCCAGGATATTTGTTACAAACTTATTTTTATAAACAAATTTTTATTCTCGAGCGAAAATTATCTGCGAGTTTCGGGACTTTATTTTACATGCGATTAATACTCGTCGTGAATCAAATGTTAACTTATGTATCAGTAAAGAATGTTGCCTCAATTGCGAAAATCAATAGTCGCAAATGTATTCCAGATAGTCGATTCGCAAATAATAAATGTTACGAATGATAGTCTGTTTACATTAGGCTACTTAGAAGATTTTTAATTTCATAGGATATTTGTTCTAATTTCTGAATATGCTTAAAGGATCAAAATAAAAAGAAATAGAAGATATAATTTTGGGCACATTTACACAGCTATATTTTTCTATAATGTTGACAAAATTTTAATTTGTGATTTTAAGGGTGTTTCTTTTTATTTTAAATATGTTTCTGAAACATAGAAATCGCCGGATTAATGTCGGGCATTTACTAGCTGTCGATAAACTGATAGTCTACTGAAAGAACGAGTGCACTTATGGGCCCCGGTAAAATGTGAAAAAATAAATAATCAAATTAAGCAAAAATTTTCATTTCAAATTATTAATCGATATCTAAACCATACGATTCAACAAATTTTACCGCTGAAATCCACGAATATACAAAGAACAAAACTATACAATGTGGTAGGGGTCAGCCGACATTGGCGATTTTCTATAGTAAATCGAGAACGGTCATTCATTTCAAAGCCTTTGTTAACTATGAGGCTTACGTTGTGCCAACTTTCGCGAATGACAAAAGACGCATGTTACATTTATAAAACTTGTGTGAAAGTATGAAATTTGCACACGATTAGGCTCGTACTTAAAATATTAAAAATGTATAAAAAGTACAATGTTTTTCCTATAGCAAGTGAGAGCTATTTACCTGTATGACCCATGTTGAACTCACGTGTGGAATAAATTATTTAGAATACTGATAGTCACGTGAGTTCTACCCAGGTAAACATTCCTCAAAGGTGCTCACTGTAAAACATAGGCAGGTTTTGTTTCAGTTAGTCAAAGCCCTGTCGCTTAGAGATGTTTATATATGTGTATTTTTTTTTTTAAGAACACGGGAGGGTAAGGACATCTCAAAGCCCTGTCGCTTAGAGATTTTTATATATGTGTATTTTTTTTTTAAGAACACGGGAGGGTAAGGACATTTTTAACCTTCATGCAAGACAATGAAACAGGTATTGAAAGCCACCTATAACACTCTTTTTCAATTTCAAATTCAATGAAACTATTAATGTTATTTTTCAAATGCAAGAGTACCAATTTCTTAGTTTCATTATTTAGATACAGGCAACAACACAACTTCATTCCATATTTTTTAAAAACAGGTTTGGCACAAGAAATATCATTTCGCAAACGCGCCCGACTATGATCCACCATCAGATTGTTCAAGTATCGATTTAAATATCTATTAAACGAAACTAAAAGAAGGTTCGGTACGACTTTTCCGGATTTATAGGGTATCCACTTTTTCGGTCTCATGTACAAAATTAAGAAAATTTTGGTAAGGTTTTATCTGAAAGTTTAAATAACTATATTCTGAAAAAAATATAGCAGCACTTTTCATGATACAGAGATTTTTTACTTAGTTATTATTACATATGGAAATTTATTATCCCCGGCGTAGTGTTGAACTTTTCTATTTTTCATTATGGCACATTTTTCTATTTATAGATGTCCCCTGATGAAGTTGTGGCGAAGCGCTTCCTGTAGTGTAAGTCTCATTGAAGTATATAGAATACATAATGGTCGCAAAAGTTTTATCTATGACTTTTCCGATTTATCAGTGTTACATATTACAAACAAAAGTGTAAATTCGCCAAATTCTGCTCTGTGTGTTGCCATAATATACCTGCGTAACGCATAACGCAATTTTCTTTAAATTAATTTTTTTTGGCACATTGAGGAAGATTTCAATTCATTTTCCCTTAAATATTTCGATGTTACAAATTTAAGAAAAAATTAATTTAAAATCTACATGGGAACAACTTTACTTTAATATGTTTAGCGGTCCCCAGAAAAATTAAGGCTCTAAAATGTAGAAACGCTGAAGTTAACTTCAGTATATTCATTGTATATAAGATCGAGTGAACGATCGCCAAAAAGTTAAAAAGTTTTTAGCTTTTAGACCCCAAAATTGCATGCTACGACGAATAGTTTATTGTAAAAGAGCATTTAAAAAGTTTTTAACCTCTTTTTCTGATAAAACTAATAAATATTGTTTATAAATTGAAAAAAATTGGCGCATTCTTAGTGACATTTCAATTTGGACTTACTATTGTCATTCTTCCATGTAAACCAACGATCTAAATGGCATTTAATCTGAATTATGACCTTGAAAAAATACAGAAGCAAACACCAACGATCTAGATGGTATTTAATCTGAATTATGACCTTGAAAAAATACAGAAGCAACTAAATTTTTTAATTTATCTGACAAAAACAAGTCACTTACCCTAATCTCTCGTTGGTATGGAAGTACTATGACGTTTAGCCGAAACTCTCTGGTAGACGCTACACCAACCCTAATATGTCAAATAGTGTGCGAGGACTTACCCTAATCTCTTGAATAAATGTTAGACTGACCCTAATCTCTCAGGTGGATGCATTCGCCAGCGTGGCGCAGTGGTTATAGCGTATATGCTCTACAGTCGCGGAGTAAGGCGTTGATCCTTACGTCGCGGGTTCGAATTCCACTGTTTGGCGTGGATACCGGTCCTACGGATGAGACCGTATAAACTGAGATCCCGTGTCGCAGTAGGTGTTGGCACGAAAAAGATCCCTCCCTGCTCAATGTCCCTGAGTGCCGAGTAAAGGACACTTTCAGATAAAACCTTACCAAAATTTTCTTAATTTTGTACATGAGACCGAAAAAATTTTATCAATTAACGTTAACCATACGATTCTAGAAGCACTTTTGAAAAGAAAATATAGACTAAGAACTTTCGATAGAAACAAAAAATATGTTTCAAAGTTATGCGGCGTATTATTGAACTTTCGCATCATTTTTGTGACGATCGACAGAGTAAAGGCTGATTGGGAACACTGTCTGCTTTCATTATACAAAGATATTGTAGGAATATATTAACACACCTTATTTATAAACTCTATTTCCCCATGGATCACAAATAATATTCACACTATATGCGTTTAAACTCCGATTTCTTGTGTATGATTACATCTATGATTCTTGTGTTTTATTTTAATTTCAAATAACTAGGTCAATGGCCTCGTTTTCATGCTAGGGGCCCCTGAGTATTTCTCGGGAAATACCTCAATTTTTCACACTATGGCCATTTTTTTCTTCACAAAATATTACAAGGAACAAAACTCTTTGAATAATGAAATATTTAAGCAATGGAACAGATTTGCTGGTATAAAGAAATGAGTAGAGTTTGGGCCATAAACGTGATAATTATTACGATCCGAATTTCCTCTGTCATATCTACATTTTTTCCCTATTTTTAATCAAATATTGCAAAAATCTGACTGATAAGAACTCTAGATTATTTATAGCCTCAGGTTACTTTTGTTACCCGCATTCTCATGTTTTCAATATTATATGGGGTCAATGATCAAATTATTGAGATATGTTGACTGCAGTAGTTTTTGTACATGTTTTTGAATTTCTTTATTTTATAGCATTCATTTATTTGAAATAAATTATAAGCTTAAAAACATATAAAATTTGCAAAATAATGTCTTAATATACATGTAACCTTTACTTTGTGATTCATATTTCAAGAAATAAAAATTTTGACAAAATTGAAAAATTAAAAATTTAGTCCGAATTTCCTCTGCACAGCCATACACTGAGTTTTGTTCCTGTATATTTTCTTCAAGTACTTACATATTAAATTTTTTAATTGATATTGAGATAAAACTTAGTTATTTTATTCATTAAGAACAATTTTTGATTTAATATATCATACTTTATAAAATTTCCTCTCGGATTTCTGAAAACTGAGTAAACGTCATCCTTAAGGTACTGTATATTTCAATTTATTTCTACATTTATGTAAGAATAAATCGTTCAATAATCATTATCTCTTAAGTTCACGTCTTATAGCTTACTATGACTTCATTTTGTATAGGTAAGTGAAATATTTGATTGCAGTCTTAACATACCCGCACATTTGTTTTTTTTTATGTTCCACCAATGACTGTCGCTCTTGTCCTCTTATGTCACACTCCCTTTTATTATTCAAATGAGAAAAAGTACACAAATTTTCAATTTGAGCATTTGATAATGCCTTAATTCGAACGAAACATTCCTTGGAAATCAAGTTTAATATTTTTATTTTGTTTAAATTTGGTACTTGAAACCAGTTACTTTTCTATCAAAGTAATATGAATAATGACTGGAGTTGTGGGCAATACTAATAAAAAAGGAAGCCTCTATAAATGAAATAGTGGTTTGTTAAATGAAAATCAAATCATTAAACTATTATTTTCTAATAATATTTGATCCTTGATGCGATTGCATTCAGTTTGTTGTGTTAAAGAGAAAGGGCTTATAGAAATAATCTGTTTTTTATGTATGAAGTGTCTTTCTTGCATTTAAACTTTATGTTGATACAGAGAATATATGTACAATATTACTTAAATATGTGTGCGTAAATATCCAATCAACAATACTTCCATCTAATACTGATCTTATTTTCGTCAAGGCGTATTCAATTTTCACTTCAAAACAAATACTTTCTTTATGGAATATGTATCTTTAGTTCTGGTATCTATTCTCATATAGGCTTATGGAATATGTTCAGTCAAACTCAATATTTCGAACATAGTGGGGAAAAATGTAGATATTGAGTTACAATCCAATATAAAAAATAGAAATTATCAATTGTTTTCGAAAAATTACGAAGTTTGAGATACTGAAGTTAAATTGTACACCCTATGTAATTATTAAACTGTACATGTTTTTGGCATGTATTTTCTATATCATGCATTTTAATCATAAAGCATTGTGTTCACTTGATCATATTATTTATATTTCATAATCTTCAATCTTTTAGTCATATCTTATAATGTACTTTATCTGTATGTTTTTGGTAGTTTCTTTATATTTGAGCTGAAAAAGAGAGCTTTTTGATAATTTAAAAAAACTTGCTTTACAATAGAAATCTATCTCGTTCTCTCTCGTTTGCTTTTTTTTAATTGAGATATTTGGGTGAATTTTTTACAAATAACAATGACAGAAACATCTTTCAAAAGCTGAAATACACTGGTAATTATGGCGTTGCAAAAGTAGCCAATACCTAAATTCTAGTACTATTTTCAAATAGTAAACAAAATTAAATGTGAAAGTAAGATGGCCTTAAGTGAGGAAGTGCATGAAATTCAATTTTATGACGTCCAGCATGGACACTTATCCAGTGAAAATGATGAAACACTTGTTTTGATGATGCCAAATATTATTGTCATCTAAATAGAATGGAACATATAACGTTTTTCAGAGTTGGTAGGTTGAGGCGGTTTTGGGTGGGGTACAATCTAATTAAAATTAGATGTAATATCTGCTCGCATACCTACTACACTAACATCTAGCAACATCCCATAGAGGGTCACGTCAGAAGTCAATTAAAGTGGGGTTGGGTTCGGTTGAGGCGGGAGCGGTTTGTTTGGTGTTTGTACTGCAATTTTAGTTCTTTGCAGAGCACAAGTTTATTCTGTTAAAGCAGTCTTCAGACCTTAAGCTTTAAGAATTTTTTTTTTAATCTCCAAGATATGATTACCTTACTTATTTTTGTTTGCATATCATTTCCAGCTTCTGCAAGATGCTGTTTTGATTTTTACATTTGTTATTTTTCAAGCATTTAATGTCGTTGAATATTATAAATTATATATATATGCAACACAAAACCAAAAAATAAAACTTTATTTACAATGATATTTTTTGTTATTTGTTGAGATTATTGATACAGGTTATGGAATGATTAATTTTTTTATGCTTTTCATCCTACATGTATATTTTTATCATTCTTTAAATTTAGAAATATGTCTAATGCTTAAAAAATTAGCGCTCTTATCTTGGAATTTTTGGAAAGTTTTGAAATGATGCTGAGTGATGTAAAACGCTGAATGTCTCAAAGTTAACAGAACATTTGATATATCCTTGAATTAATGTTGATATGGAACACGTCCGCACCTGCAATGACATCTTTGAAAAGTATATTTTGCAACGTACAAATCATAAGAAGATTGCAAATCGCGTCTTATTTTTTTCCCGAATAAGAAAATACTATAATCATGAAACAAAAAAGGCCATTCACTGTGGAGATTTGTTAAATAGTTACTCTTTGTTTTTCTTGACAGTGAGGATATGAGATACACATGTCATACTTACATTTTTGTATGCTTTATTGAAGTTATTGATAACATAACCTTTTTGCCGTGCCTAAGTATTAACCTTCAGCAATGAAAAATTCCAGACGACGAATGCATGGTATATAAGAGATATCCAAACACAACATATAAATTCTGAAATTTAGCAGATACTTACAATGTTCTTAATCCCTGAATGATTGGATTTTACAAGCGGTTATAGAAAAAATGAGGGGCGTGTTTTCCTCACAAAAATATCCAACCTCTTGTGTTTTCAGAAAGTAAGTATTGCTATTTTTATCGAAAAATATAGTTCTTTGTTTGTTATAACCTATTTTTTGGTTTTAAAAAAATAGCCAGAATTTTCTGTTAGTTATTTGCATTTTTTAATTAGAAAATACTTTTCTCTTGTTTCTTAGTAAACAGCATTGTGCAGTCCCTGGAGAAAAAAAATAGAATATTTTCTTTTTGCGTTTAAATTTTGTTCTGTCAGGATCACTGAATGACAAAGATATCTTTCTAGATTAAATGTGTTGCTTTAAACGCATTTAATCAGTTATTAGGATGTACTGATTTTTGACATAATATTGGAAACAAAAATTACTACAGATTTTCTTTCCGGAGAAAAACACATAGGAAATAAAACATCTGTAAGAAACATACATTAACAATATGATTGGATCAAACTAACAATCTAACATCTATGTTAACACAAGGAAAAACAGACTGAATAATGACATTCTAATAATTAAAATCATTTATGAATTTGAAATTAAAAACGGAAGGTGATGAAAACAAGTAATGATTGATTTCTGGTCTTAGATTGTATTCTTTTGTGGACTTTTATATGGAATACTGTTCGTTATACAGTGCATCCACATCCTTCATTAAAGAATATATAAAAGATACAAATCTTAATCAGGGAATAAAATACAGAGTTCTAGAAATTCTCGGGGTTGAATAAGATGTTTAGAAGGCCAAGCATCCCTTGTTGAACGGCCACATTCGACGTGAACCTACCCGCATATGTAAGGATTTCAAACTAAGTTTGAAAACAAGGGCTTTAGAATGAAGACAAAACAAGTCAGACGATAAACGACCCAATGTTAGATAATATTTGCTTGCAAGATTATGAACGACTATAGCATTTAGGAAAAGCTGACTTAAAAAGATGTTATAGAAAGTCTTTTACTGTTAACTTATCTATAAGTAGCCTTCCTCGATTTAAAAAAAAATGGTTGTATTCAGAGCATACTAGCGCTGAAGTATATTTCATAGTATGAAATATGAAAATAAAAAAAATCAGTAATCAAGTTCAAAATTTCATTAATTAAATCAATACAAATCGATGGGAGGCACAGCAAACAGCTGCTTAAAAACATTACAGGTGGGATCAGGTGCATTGCAGGAGTACGTATCCTGTTTTGTGTACGCGTTCTGTTACATTTTGTGAAGGCGTTGTCATAATTGAGCAAATGGAAAAATCATTAGACAAATTAGTATTAATAAAATGGACCAAAAAGAAATATAAAAAAACCAGTCAGCAATCTGATTAACGTAGTGGCTTAGAAAGACCTTGCTGGGAAACATCTATTATATAATAGGTACAGACTCTTACTGGTATTTTCCAATTGAAATGAATCTAATTTAGCTTACGTAGAATACGTCAGTGGAGAATTCAAGGAAAAAAAACAGTTTAGCGCGAATGATCTCTCAAAGCTGATTCAATTCGACACTAGTGAATTAAGCTGCCTGATTTGCTTGATATGTCCTTCAGACAAGTTGTTTATACTACTTAATTTTATAAACATAATAAGCATATTTTTATATGCAAGATTTCCGTTATTCCTATATATTATATTGATCCATTTATGATTTCTGCATCTTAATTTATGACCTTTTTGAGCGAAAGGTCGCTTGTAATTTAAAAGAAAAATTTTATCTTCATCAAAACTTTTTATAAATTATTTAAGTACGTGTCGATACTTGAAAATTTTGACTAATAATATCAAAAAAGAGATGGAATGTTTATGCTTCACCTTAATCTTTGTTTCCAATTTAAACACTCCTCACAATAAAATTGTATAAACTTAATAGAAATAGTGGTATCCAGGCACCGGGATCATGAAACAGACTTAGACTTAAGTCAAAATTTCAATTATCTATAAAATCTTTAAAACTTGTTAAAGGAAACTGATAATTTGCGTACAATAGCAGACTGGTGATACAAAATCGGAAGGCATTTTCATTTTGGGCTGCTTGACCTCTAAAAAAAATTAGCATCTAAGGCATTTTTTGACTTAAGCTTAAGATGCTTCATGATCCCGGGGCCTGGCCTCGGGATCATGAAACAGACTTACACTTAAGTCAATATTTCAACCGCCTGTAAAATGTTTACCAATTACTGAATAAATCTCAAAAGTCGCAAACTATAGCAATTTTGTGTATCATTTCTGAAACATATTTTTATTCTACATGTAATATACTTGACTTCCATAACATTTTAGTACAGCATGAAGATTTTGACTTAAGCTTAAGATGCTTCTTGATCCTGTGGCTGATCCATTTTCATCGACAAAATAAAATTAAATAAATAACTTAATTAAGTCATGAATTTCAGCCTTAAAATTTTATATTATATAACAAAATTTTCATCTTATAAATGAGTTATAATATTAGCAGCAATGAAAATGTTTACTTTTGATTTGTAGCGAAGACACGAATCCTTTTCCTCCTTCTGCAAAAATATTTAAGCTGTATATTGAGTCTCTGACGTCATCATCAAGCTCTGTGAACGACTTTGTGATCCTGACGTCATCTTTTAACCACGTCAAAGTGTAACCAGTGACAACGTCCATGAGGGTCATGTTTGCAATAAGGCATTTGAAGACAACTGTGTCACCGGAGTTTAAAAGACTTGCGTTGGTTACAACAATGAATTCTGGAAACCTGGCTGTCGATAATACCGTGCATGACATTAAAAAGATGACAGTTGTTTCTGAAATTAAACAAAAATTTATGGAAATTCAACACAGGAAGGAATGATTATACACTCGGCCCGGAATCTGTATGTCGGAAATATTCAAAGATTCGAGATTCGGTTTAAAATCGTTCAAAGTGGTGCTAGTCACCAGCGTGGAGCAGTGGTTAGAGGGCCTGCTCTAGAATCGCGACGTAAGGAGTTGATTCTTACGTAGTGGTTTGGAATCCCACTGTGGGATGTGGCAACAGGTCCTTCGGTTGATACCGTATAGAAAATAGGTCCTGAGTCGCAGTAGCTACTTCCAGGAAAAATGCTCAATTACCCTAATTGCCGAGTATAGGACAAAATTTGCAACTCTCCAACGGCAAGTGATGGCGTCTCCTTGTGAGTGAAAAATAGTCGAGAATGACCTTTAACAGTACACAATCAATCAATCAATCAATCAGCTAAAGTTGTGCTTACATCTACATTACTCAACAAATTTCTTTGAACAGGACATAACCGCAAACTTCCGGAAACTCTTATTATTTATCGGGTACCTAACATTAGTACAAGTTCCTTGTTGATCGGCTACACACGCCGTGATCCCAAAGTATTGATTGAATAGACTAAACATTTTATATCAAATTTAGTACCAAAAAAATCTGTCAAATGGTATGCAACAATACATTCAAAATACGGCTCGTGATATATTATATGTTTGGTAATATGGTAATCATAACGACCATAAGATTTTTGAATGCTGACTTAAGGAAGTTATGAACTTCCAGAATTATCAACTTATGTCATTAGGTAAGATATCTTTCTAAGCTTAAAATTTGATCGCACCCATTTCATGCTCTCGAGAAGAAAATATTAAGTTATGAACAAAACAACATATGCAGGGGACAGCTGAATTATAATATATACATATAAATAACATGAATAAGTTGACAATTGAATAGCTGAAGCCCTCGTTTGTCATACTTGTCACTTGGTCATAGACTAGTAAATAAAGGCATCTTAATGTGAAAAAAAAAGATTTAGAGTACTTTCTTATTTCTGTTATTAAATTAAAATTATAATTGTGATATTCTATATATAGCTAGGTCATTCTCCCTTTTTTACAAATGCATACAAGTGAAAACATCTAGCTATCATCTGGAGTGTAGAGATTTAAAATATAAGAAAACTACACTATCCTTTTTTTTAAATCATAAAGTGTCAATTCATTGAAATTAAGATATAATTTATATTGATATGTTTGCCATATCTTACTTTTTTGCTTTGTGATTGCATTCTTAAACAAGAGGCCCATGGGCCACATCGCTCACCTGAGCACAAGGGAAGGGAAAAGTAGAAAATGGCTTTTCATTGTTAAATCCAAAAGTAGTCCCAAGACCATGCAATCATGGATTTGCTATTTTTTAGAAAATGATTTTTAAAGAATTTTCCTAAATATATCTTTAAAAACTTTGGTTGGCCATTTCGGCCCCGCCCTACCCCCGGGGGTCATGATTTGAACAAACTTGAATCTACACTACCTGAACATGCTTCCATATAAATATGATGAATTATGGCTTTGTCATTCTTGAGAAGAAGATTTTTAAAGAATTTTCCTATATATTTCTATGTAAAACTTTGGTCGGCCATTTTGGCCCCGCCCTACCCCCGGGGGTCATGATTTGAGCAAACTTGAATCTACACTACCTGAGCATGCTCCCATATAAATATGATGAATTATGGCTTTGTCATTCTTGAGAAGAAGATTTTTTAAAGAATTTTCCTATATATTTCTATGTAAAACTTTGGTCGGCCATTATGGCCCCGCCCTTCCCCCGAAGGTCATGATTTGAACAAAATTAAATCTAGACTACCTTAACATGCTTCCTTATAAATATGATGAATTATGGCTTTGTCATTCTTGAGAAGAAGATTTTTAAAGAATTTTCCTATATATTTCTATGTTAAACTTTGGTCGGCCATTTTGGCCCCGCCCTACCCCCGGGGGTCATGATTTGAAGAAACTTAAATCTACACTACCTGAGCATGCTCCTATATAAATATGATGAATTATGGCTTTGTCATTCTTGAGAAGAAGATTTTTAAAGAATTTTCCTATATATTTCTATGTAAAACTTTGGTCGGCCATTATGGCCCCGCCCTTCCCCCGGGGGTCATGATTTGAACAAACTTAAATTTAGACTACCTGAGGATGTTTCCCAATAAGTTTCATCTTTCCTAACACAGTGGTTCTTGAGAAGAAGATTTTTGAAATATGCCACCAAATTTTCATTAATTCCCAAATATCTCCCCTTGAATGAGGGCGTGGCCCTTCATTTGAACAAGCTTAAATACCCTTCACCCAAGGATACTTTGCGGCAAGTTTGGTTAAAATTGGCCCAGCGGTTATTGAGAAGAAGTCGAAAATGTGAAAAGTTTACAGACAGACAGACAGACGGACAGCTAGACGGACGGACAGACGGACAGACGGACGCCGGACAAAATGTGATCAGAAAAGCTCACTTGAGCCTTCGGCTCAGGTGAGCTAAAAATTACACAAAATATTGTATTATTTAGCATTTTCACAAGGTTTTCTTTAAAAATTGTATGCGTTAAAAATTTGTTTAACATACCTACAGCTGTCAAGGCATATCCTATCTGTGTCATTTTAATAATTTTATAAATATTCCTTTTTTAATGTCGTATAATCCGAAACGAACGAATTATGTTATAACTGGTATTTTATCGATGTGGAAAATCCAGCAAAACATTCAGTTATTGACCTATTTAAAAGATATGTCATGTATACAAATGACACAAGGACGAGTTTCCGGGAAATTTGCCTATATCAGTTCTAAAAAAAAGTTCTAAGATAACATCATGCATTATTAAGTTAAAAGTAAACAACCTTAAACATATTCTTCGTACTTTAATTGAATAATTTGATTAATGGTGGTTTTTTTAGCAATGATAATTCCAATAAAGAATGAATTTGCTAAAATTTTGTCAAAAATGAATAAAAATGAAACAAATACACACTTGATATGCAAACCATCAAGATACATTTACACCCTAAAATCGCTTAAAAACAAACAAAAAAGCACGTTATTTAATGCATTTTTGCTCATCGATTTGCGAAGCAATTAGTGCTTTTTCTATTTTGCTATTTCACAAGTGGTTTTTATTTTTCTTTTGTACAAGTCCAGGCCTGGGGGCCATAAAAGTTAGACGAGCTCACTTTTGATCTCAGCCTCACTTTTACCAAAGGAATATATAGTGGAAAAGTGAGACTGAGATCAAAAGTGAGCTCATCTAACTTTTATGGCTCCCAGGCCTGACCAGTATGGAGTATTTTTGTTTAATCTTTTGATTTCAAGGCTTGATTAGCATCCAAAAATTAAAATTTTACCCATAAGATGAATAACGAGGATCATCAGTACATGTACAGGTATGTCAAACTCCTTTTTATTGCATTTAAAACTACTGCCTTTACATGAGGTTATTTATATAAAACAGCCTGATGCTTTCCGGAATTCCGGAGTCGGACGAACGCTCCTTCTCATAAGGGGATAACTATAAATGAATATACTTAATGACGGGCTTTATTTAATGGATTAATTGTTAGGAAAACCTTTTTACTGTTAGTAATTGAAAACACAATCACGTTAGATTGATACATTCGAGATTTTTTAGCAGTGCATTTATCAACAAACAAATTAAACTAATGTTGGGAACAAATATATATTTAGTTCAGTTTTTTTAAAGCTGTAAGTTTTTTCTTCTTTTGTTTATTTTTTTAAGTGAAATTCAAATTACAACACAATTTTGATTAAGGACACGGACAATAATAATTGTCTTTTACATGTTATATGTTAAATTTCAACTTACCTAATGATAAGGGAGACAGCGTCCGTGCCATTTTAGAATTATTCCACTTTTTCTTGGAATTTGATTATGTATATTGATTTTGATATGTACAATCGATCAGGAGAGAATATAAAATGTCAACTTTTTATCGACGTGGACATTATATACTAGCATGTAAAAATGATATAAACAACTAATCCAAGGGATTTTCCATTCGTTAAAAATGACTAAGAGATGAGTTTCCGAGAAATATTCATGATGTATTCTAAGGAATATTCAATGATTAATATCAGAAAAAATAAACATAAGCAACGTATCATTTGATTTTTGACTTACTGATTAATGACATTAATCAGTCATTTTTAAATTTCTCTCTTTTAAATAAAGGTTATATCAATTACCAGGTATTATTAAAAATGCATATGTTATTGAAAATATATTTTTTCCCAGCAATATGATTTTTTTATTTTGAATTTTTTTTTTATTTTTTAATTTCATAACAAACATATCATAGTGTTACAAGGTTTGAAAATGTATCTTACTGAATGAAAAATATGAAGATAATTACATGTAAGTAACAAACAGTTCAGTTTTAAAGCTCTAAAGTCCATCAAACATTACAAATTTTAGAGAAGAGCAAACGCAGACCTCTAAAACACTTGAGGTAGGATCTGACCCCTTGACCATAAACTGATGATAAAATTTAGTCAAAATTTTGATATTGAATAACTTTAGTTTTATTCAACATATTCCGACATCTTACCTATTCTTTCATTGTTCATTCCAAGGTTTGTTTTTATTTTAATTTTCCTATACTTACTATCCTCATGTAATTTAATTCTAGTTGTAGCACGTCATTTGATTGGATAAAAAAATATTTTGTGTTGTATAACATAAGTTGCCTACGTCACAATGTCTTACATCAAAAACTCAGCTTGACGTTATAATACGAAAAATTTTCTTATATACTAGTATAGTCTACACTAAAATTACATTTATTTATTAGAAATTAAGATTATCTAAATCTATGCTATACAATATAACATAGCTTGCGGCAGTTTATGCAGTTTTATAAACCACTTAAAATAATTAAGCTTCATTCCTGAAATATCTGCTTATTGTGCTACACGACGTCCCGTCTTTACTGCATGTTTAATCTATTTCAAAATACAACTTGTTGTTAATTTCGACCATGTCGTTTGTGCTGTCCTCTGAGAACAGGAGAGGCGGGGCTTTATAAAATTGAACAATGATTTCCTTTTTTTAAAAGTCAATGCATATTTGTACACATGTACACTTTAAGTATATCCGGCGATGTTAATGTTCTATTTATTTATTATCAAAAATCCCTATTTGAATCTCTATTACTTCCCTGTGAAAATTATTCATGTGATACTGATAAGTTTTATTGTTTTTATAATCTATATCAAATCATAAATACAGGAATATCTTTTTTCAATAAAAAAGCATGACTCTTATTTATCTATCTTAGAATAACACTTAGTTACATTTATTCATATTTATTTCATTCTCAATCATGTGAATATTTTCATTCATTCACACAAAAAATTAAAGTGGTAATTTTATTGGAATCAATTCCATCCATCCCTTTTAAATGTTAAATAAATCTTGTGCCCCTGTTAAAGTTGGTTGAAAAATATAAAATAACTAGGACCGACAATGTGGCCGCTTTACCGGTTCCTTTGTCAGAACGATGGTAATCGGTTGAAACTAAATGTCTAATCGGTGAGTAGGAAAATTAAAATATGTGTAAATTGCAATTGGATCGAGTTACCTAATAATTCAATTTGAAAACTCTTAAAACCGATGGATGAGCAGTTTCTTAGATTTTGAAGTTAATACAATCTTTGGATAGATTGCACTTTAGGACATTACCGTGCCAATGGCTACTGTGACAAAAGGACTGGGGTTTAAGGACTCATCCGAAGGATCCGCGTCTTTTACTTCAAACTAATTTAATAAAGCAAATATACCTGTCCTCTATTCCAATAGGTGTTCATTATTCATTGTTTTTACAGTTATTATATACTTTCATAGTTAATTATTTGTTTACAAAAAAATTCCATCTATGCCCACATAAAATCTTACCCTTTTCTACTTGATTTCAAAAAGTGCCTATTCCCACTTTTTGGGAATTTATATTTAGAAATCTCAATTCCACCTATTCCTACTTGCAAATAACAATAGATGTTTAGATTTACCTGTATTTTGTACATTTTAAGACAGAAAATAATGAAATTCATCTATGAGAAAATATGACTTATTTCGGATTTTTTAAATAGTAAATTAAAAAGATCTTACCAAAAAAAAAGCAACTTAATACCTAAATTTAAGAACATAGTCAATTATTTGTTAACACAAAATTCCATCTATGCCCACATAAAATCTTACCTTTTTCTACATGATTTTCAAAAAGTTGGAGTAGGTAGAATGAACCCAATGAACCTTACAGCTTATTTCTTATCTACTTTCATTAATCGTGGAGGAGATTCGATCTCACATCCTTCTGATCACAGAATGGTCGCTCTACCGACGGTCAACTGAAACAAATATTTCAGTTAATTGGTCAGTTTGACGATCGTTAAAATTATTGCTAAGCAGCATTTTCACCAGTAATTACTATATTTCTTCAATGGTTTTGATTTAATCGAAGTTGAGTGAATGAACTGATTACTAATGAGTATTTTGAATTTTAATCAATCTTATCTTACGTGTAGTTTGTACGTTGTATCAATCAATGCTGAAATTTATTGAGACTTTCACAGAACCGTAGATTTGTTATACAGTGCCATTGTGCATCTTCTATTTAACATTTTGATCGGTCACTCATTTCGGGTAAACCATAGCTAAACATAGACACGGTCTTTCTTTCTATAATGTTAAAGGGTATCTATCTCTTAATGTAGTTGAGTGTGACATTGAAAATTTTCACCCCAAGAAAACCATGGTCAACCGAAGCGCAGCCGAGGTTGACAATGGTTTTCGAGGGGTGAAAATTTTCGATCCATGTTACACTAAACTACATGCAATATTTATTATATTATACTGAATGTTTTATACAAATAAACATAACAGTGAACCGTGCGGGCATACATTGTGCGCAGTCGCTTTTTTTTTGGAATACCACCCGTCGTCAAGCAATGTTGACTGTTGCTACGCAGGAGGGCGTGGCTTCATTATTCAGCGGGTAATAGTGATTTTTATCAAATGTTTCTCGACGAATCAGATTCTAGTAATTTACATGAAAGTATAATATTTATATACTGGCACCTGATTCCACCTCTGATGTTTCGGAGGTCCGTGTTTGCTCTGCTCCTACATGAATTTTGTATTGTTATATTGGAGCCAAATCACGGACGCCGTGGGAGAGGTAGACCCAAGGCCACGTTTTTGAACACACTAAAACCCCAGTCACATTTCCAAAAACGACCAACGGCCGACGGGTTTTGAAGCAAAAATGGAATTCTTCGGGTGACAGTCGTCAGTTCATCGGCCGTTGTCTTGGCCGATTTTGACCTCTTTTTTTGTCGGCCGACCAATTTTGTGTCCATCGGTCCAAGTTATAATTTTTTATGCGTCGGTGGCCGATTCCTTCCATTGAAGTTATCCGTCGACCAACCTTCGATCAACGTCCGACCATCGGCGGTCAGTTTATTAAGTCGGTCGTCCGTCGTTGGACAATAAGGGTGTTTAAAATTTCGGCCGACGCTTAAAATCAAACTGTAGCTCAGAGCTCGATGATCGGACGACGATTGGCCGACTTGTGAATATTTAACCTAGTAAGGATACATAACAGAAACAAAATTTTGATGCATGGATTGATATAAATTTTTTGAACGGAAATAACATGAATAATTAATCCGTAAGATATAAAGAAATCTTAAGTATTCTTTGCTGCTTATATATGCAACATTTGTCGTTTTTATGCAATTCCATACAAAATTTTGCACAGATTTTCAAAATTAAGCCACAATTTTATAAGATTCTGCCACTTTGCCCTGCAAACATTACTCACGTCACCTATCTGAATATAGATCAATGAAAATTTTTTGCTGAATTCTAAAGAAAAAAGATTTTTTGTGTTATTTATCCAAGTCATCGAGTTCCATAGGAATTAATGTGACTGCTCCGTGTCGCCCGATACTGTATCGGCCGATCATGTTCTTTCAGCCGACAAGACCAGAAAAATTTAGACGCCCGACCATCGGCTTAAATGTGACCTAGGTATAAAGCGTGACACGAAGACAAGGGATGCAAATGAACTAGATTCCCTAATGGCTGATAGGAAGAACTGGCGTGTACATGTCGTTGGTCGTCTAAGGACGACCGAGTGAGTGAGTGATATGGATTTTGATATTGAAAACTGTTCGTTATCTCAATATCCTTCATCGCTACTCCTTCTAAACCATTGAATAAAATTCAATGACACGGATTCTTTATAACACTTCTCTTTATACTTTTTTTATCTGGCACATGTCTCCCAGAGGAAAAGCACGGAGTTTGCCATTTTAATTACATTGTATATTGGAGGCAGGGTACATGTATCCTTTAGTGAGCTCAGTGCTCATATAACCTCTAGTTTTTTAGTGAGTAAATTAATTCTGTACGAAATGGGAGTGAAGCAATTCCCATCGAGATTGGTACCGGTGTTGAATGCTTTTCGTGGTATTTTTGATTTGCCACAACATTGTCATAAACATGTATTTATCCTTTACACATGTATGACCATAAAGTTAACAATTAATTAACGTTTAGAACTGGAATTTTACAATATGGTATTAAAATTGAGGAGACTGATTGGAAATTGAGGAGAGAAAAGGTTTATGAGTAGAAAACAAGTAAAAACTTTTATAAACCCTTTTTTCTGACGCATTGTTCTTCGCTTCTTTTTGGTGATATACTCACCCCTACTAATGTGTTCGGATGATATTCTTTATCGCTGTTAAGTGTAGCGTAACATCCGAGTGGTCGATTTGACCTCTTACGAGCTGACCAGCCTCGAGACCGTGCGAGATCTGCACCAGTTCCTGTAAGATTTAGACAGGAAGTAGATGTGTGTTTTGGGATTTATGCATTTAATGTAAGTAAAGTTCATTTTATTTGCCTTCATTCACTGGAACATTTTTTGCACATAAAATTTGATTCAATTAGTTTTTATTTCTCGAATTCTATCACCTCAAACACATGAAACGAGAAACATTAAATCATGTACATTTAGAGTTATCGTCCTTTGTTTACATGCCTCCACGTGGTTGGAAAAATAAAAATCTTTTGGTGCTATAAAAATATAACGGGCTTGTCAGTGTTTTTAAAAAATGAATTTGTCGATGGGAAGTGCCATATAGCTGATAAACAGATAGACCAAAATGTAACGGCAAGTGTCACGAGACAACAGGGGATGCTTGCACCTCCTACGCACCTTATGTCATGTCTGCAGTGTCAGAAGGTCCTTGTCAGAAGATATTCTTTCGGAATTTTTTTACCCACGCTTTAAAAGTGGGAGGGTATATCATGATCGGGATGTCCGTCCGTCTGTCTGAACGTCTGTATGTTAGTTTTGTTAGGGGTACCCGTCTATCTATTCATACCCCTCTCATACCACTGAAACCGTTCAGGGTAGCCTAGTGGTAGAGCGTTCGCTTCGTGATCGGGAGGTCCGGTGTAGCCTTCCAAGTTTATACCAGTAAAAAAGTCATATTCACACCGATTCTAAATTTTAATCCGAAGATTCCAACATGTCATATCGATGAGATTGACTACAAAAAACAATGAAATAACAATATAATGCATGCTTACTATACATGAGTTATTTTTCCTTAACTTATACATAAATATCTTTACTATAATTCCTATAATTCCTGTATTATAAATTCTGAAGTTCTATAAGACTTGAAAGATAAAACTATACAAAATAGCAAGATTGAGAATTACTTTTGTAACGTACTGTACATTGTGAACACATGGGCATGTTTACACTTCAATATTCAAAGTTATGCAAAATAAAGTAAAAATACTTATGCAAAATATACTCAAGACATTGTTTAACTTAAATAAATACATACCAAATTTGTTAGACACTGGTATACTAGTCGTATAGAGTAACAAACAATAGGCTACAAAAAAAATCGTGCCTTCCATGATTCGACTTCCGAGATGTACAAAGAAAAACCGTTTCAAGGTAAACCGTAAAATATATAGATTTGTTAACATTGCCCTGGAGGATAGGGTCCAAAGCCCCGAAAGAAAGGGCGACAGAAGAGATAAAGATTTTAGCTCACCTGAGCAAAAAACTGACAGTTGAGTTTCTGTTATCACCTGTTGTCTGGCATAGAAAAACTGAAATTTATGTGGAAGCATCCTAAGGTAGTGTATGTAAATTGTTCAAATCATGACCCCCAGGGGTAGGGCGAGGCCACAATAGGGGACACAAGTTTTAAATTGAAAGATATAGGAAAATACTTTAAAATCTTCTTCACAAGAACTGCTGGGCCAGAAAAGCTGAAACTTGTGTGGAAGCATCCGTGTGTAGTGTAGATTTAAATTGTCCAAATTATGACCAATGTGGGAGGGTTGGGTCACAATATGTATTACAGTGGGGGAATTTGGTAAAGAACAGCATGGTCAAAGCTACAGGTGAGCGATGTGGCCCATGGGCCTCTTGTACAGTTAGTACAGTTAAGTGTTCACATGTATATTGAGGATATTCAATTTTTTTGTAGTTGAATATGGAAAATTTATATCATGAGTGAGACAGTATATAAATATTGCATGTAGTTGTGTGTAACATTGAAAATTGTCACCCCAAGAAAACCATTGTCAACCGAGGTGCAGCGGAGGTTGACAATGGTTTTCGATGGGTGAAAATTTTCAATGGTACACTCAACTACATGCTGTATTTATTATATTATACTGAATGTTTTATACAACTACATATAACAGTGAACCGTGCGCGCATAAATTTTGTAGACAATATTCCTGAAGACAATATTCATTGATAAATTTCTTACACATGACCTTCTTAACTTCCTTGACATCAAAGAAGAAATTAACATTATAATATACACTATTTCAAATGCATTAATATTTCACCCTTTTTATAGGTGTTTTTGACAAAGAAGGTTTAAAACCTTTGTGGATGTGGATATTGAAACTCCTTAAAACTATTGAAGGATGAGGAAAAGGAACCATTGAAATGGAACATGTTGGACTCAGGGTTATCACGGTAATATTGTTGATTTTGATTTTGAACATGCATGCAAAAATTTGGTATGATATTGCATATTATATTAAGAAAAGTTCAACACATGCTTTCATTAACTGACATGCTTTCATTAACTGACATTGTCCACAAAGAAATTTTAAAATCTTTTTGAGAGGCTGATTGTATGAAATGATAGATAAATTGGCAGAATGCTTCACTTTTTCTTATTTATTTAATTCGAAAATGAACATATGAAAATGTATATTTCACATTGGGGAGGATGTTCAGTATTTTTAAATTGGATGTTGGAATTTGTATATCTCAAATGGGAGGATGGCTAATTTCAAAGAAGATTTAGGTTTTGATTGAAATCAGCAATTTTCTTCAAGAATGATGCATTTGATATTACTATTAACAAATTTGAACTATACATGTACATTGTACTTTTGAAAACTGATTCTTGTTAGGTACATTCATGTTTGTCCCAAACCAATTGAAAGCAAATATTTTCAGGAGGATGGTTAGACTAAATGACACAATGACAATCTCATATTCATGCAAAACTTAATAAGCAGTCTTTTTGCAGATTCAGATCTGCACATTTAAAGGAGTGGATACATGAGTGCTTTTGAATTAAAATCTGGAATTCCTGACAAGAAATGGCACAAATTAATTCACAAAATATTAATGTATCCACCCCTATATTCTGATTTGACACTGGCTGGATATTTCTTTTTTTACACAGAAATATAATCTGACTTAATATTGTGACTTCTTTTATGAATGACCCTCACCTAGGGATTAGTCACACTTTTCATGTGTAGAATGTCATTTTTAACATGTTTTAGGAAAATATGGTTGTATTTTACTTTCAGTTGACATGTCTCAGAGGAGCATCATGGTCCATATAGGCTTATAGTCAATTATAAATCTGAGTACATTTTACACAATTTATTGTGCGATTATTTTAAAAGTTACTCAATTTTATGTATACAACAACAGACTGATGTGATATGCTGTAAATTCCTTATTAAACACAAGGAATTTATTATTGCAATTTTTCATGTAGCATATTCACTTGCAAAATAAATTGTTTCACTTTTATTTTTATGGTACTGAAACCCATGCACATTCTCCTTATTAACCGCCCATTCACAAATATATATTCTTGCGATTTGATGTTTTAAGAGCTATTTTGCAATAATAAGAACTCACAAAAAATAAGGAATCTGCAGTATGTACATGTATAATCTCTGAATTGATGTTTGATTTTTTTTTCAAATCCAGATCATGCATTTATAAAAGATGACAGCATATCGGCACTGCCTTAAGATTGGAGTTGAGACCTTGTATTTTTTACACGGAAAATAAAGAACGGTTGCCGAATGAAACAGATGCTCGCAGAAGCAAATGTAATGAGGCCAGAATGATGGTGATCAATTTTGAATGATTTCATTCTCTGGTTGAAATGATACTGATCCAATTTGGTTGACAATGAATACTAAGTATTTTGTTGTATATAAGTATAATGGCTTATTTCAAAACTGTATAAAGCTTGATATATAATGTAACGATATTATGTAGGAATCAATATTTTTTGAAGGATAAAAGATGTAATTTTTTTTCAATCAGAATTTCCTAAAAAGACTTTCTAATGTAAGTACATGTATGAATAATAGAAGTTTGTAATCCTTTCTTTTACTGTCATTGAAATACTGTAGTAATGAACCACAATTTTACACCAAAAATGTTTTAATTTAACATGAACATTTCAATTTTTTATGAAGTTTGAATTGCGGCTCATATTGCTTTTTATTGATCTGTCTCCCTTAACCTTAGATTTGTAGTGCATTCTATGTACAATTACAAATGTAATAAATTTAATTTTGGACCATGGGAAAGGTCTTGTTTTGAACTCTGCTGATTTTAACTCAAGCAGTGTAAATGTCTTTAGTACATGTACATCTTTATATAACAAATGAAATGGCTATTTTAAAAAATATGTACATGTACATGTACATGTATATCTGTACACATAATTGATCTTGCCAAAGAGTTATTTCCCTTGTTCACAATGTAAAAAAAAATCTGAATGATATATATGCATGACTGTTTTACAAAAAGCAAAGAGATAAATTTATTTTATATGTTTTAGAAATGTCCTCATTGTGTTCAGTATCTGCTTTTCTTTATTAATCATGTTAATGATGTTGAAATAAACTGTGCTAATGTTAAAAAGTATTTTTGTATCATGACATGATTATATATTGAACCCTGTTCATTGGAGCTGTGGCCAGAAGTGTTTGGCTAATACAGCTAGGGGTTCAAAATATTTCACAGAGTGAGATTAAAATACAGAAATAAATTTTATATGGTAAAACATATATTTAGAAAACATCTTGTTGGATCTTTTCTCAAGTATGATCTCAGTTAAAAGGAACTGGGTGTAAAAAGAGCTTACATGTACATGTATATATTCTAGATATTTATTTAAATGCTTTTGGGTTTATGAAAAAAGGCACAATGTGAAGAAATGTGAACATTTTAGTCCAACTTGACATTAGGGACAGGGATATACTAAGTATGTGTAAGATCATGATTATGTGACACCTACATGTAACAGTCAGCTAGATTTGAAAGGGTAATAAGGCTTTGAAGTTTGCCAAAATCATTCTAGGTATGACTAGGAAATTAGATTTGTGTATGTCTTTTCATACATTTTTTTTACACCCCCCCCCCCATTTTTATGGTTTTATGATTCTGACTAAGGGTGTTGGTATGTAACAACCCCACCCCCACCACTCATGTGGACAAAGAATTCCTGGAACCATCCATGCCTTCAATAAAAATATCCTAAGTGCTCTGGAAAATTCATTAAACCCTAGAGATGGGTTGAAAATAAAGAAGTATGAAAATGGGAGAAAAAAAGAAGAAATTGTGTCTGTTTTTTTTTTTTTTTGGGGGGGGGGGGGGCATG
>PRKT01000144.1:426349-439429 GCA_003671525.1 Saccostrea glomerata
TCTCTCTCTCTCTCTCTCTCTCTCTCTCTCTCTCTCTCTCTCTCTCTCTCTCTCTCTCCTCTCAATGTTTCCTGTATCTATTTATATCTAAATATTGAGCTAGTTAATATTCCTGAACTGTTAGTATCTTGAGAAAATGAAATTTTACAATAATTATAAGACCAACTATTTCTTTTTTCCTCTTTTTGTCAGTAGAATATTAATTGTAATATCAATTAATTTCCATTTTTATGCATTGACTGATGTATTTACCCAATTTATTTACCAAACGGACTTTCAATACTGGTATAAAAAAGTAAAGGAAATAAAAGCGTAAATTCTCATGTATAATTCTACGCAGAAAATTAAAACAAATAATTAATTATAAATAATTGCTTCAATAAAATAAAGGAAGTAAATATATAAATATAAAATACAACCCGGAGAATTAAAATAATAATATCAAATCGTATTTTAATCATCATAATCATCATAATAGATTTACACAGCACATTAAAACGGTTTGCTTGTATGTAGTGTTTGGATTTATATCAAATTAAATCAACACGTTTGATCTTATATCCCAATCGACAGATCAATATGCTATTTTGATTGGTTGACACGCTGATTGGTTAATCGCTAATCATGATTGACAGCTCCGTAAAGAAGTACCGAACCCGCGTTTGCTCGCTGGGACCGCTACTGACTTTGGGGTTCGCTCTCTGGGTCCGCCTCGGGTTCGCTCGGGGTCCGCTACGGGTTCGCTTTGGGTCCGCTCCGGGTTCGCTCGGGGTCAGCCCTAGCGGACCCCGAGCGAACCCGGAGCGGACCCAGAGAGCGAACCCGGGGTCCGCTCCGGGTTCGCTTTCTGTTAGGTTGTGTCCGGTCGGTACTGTAAATTACCCTTCACCCAAGGATACTTTGTACCAAGTTTGGTCAAAATTGGCCCAGTGGTTCTTGAGAAGAAGTCGAAAATGTGAAAAGTTTACAGACGGACAGACAGCTAGACAGACGGACGGACAGACAGATGGACGGACGACGGACAAAATGTGATCAGAAAAGCTCACTTGAGCCTTCGGCTCAGGTGAGCTAAAAAGGTTTCAAAAAATTGATGACATTGTGTATACATTATGCATTTACCACAGAGTGGTGTACTTGTATATTTATAATTACAATATGAAAAAAATGAGGTTTCTCAAGTATTATGTTAATTTAATAAAATCTCATGATGGGCCGTTATGTCCCATGGATGTTATTATCTCTATCATGTGAATATTGCCTGCATTTTGTCCCCTTCCTTTCCTTTTTGAAAGTGAATTTAAAACAGGATATTTACTAAATCCCATATCTTTTTTTTTTATTTAAGAGGGGATAAATTGTTAGTTTTTTACCGGTGAAACATGAGGGGACTATAGGTTTTTCTTGATAAGTCAATAAATTACAAATTGTTGTTACCTTGATATGATTATTTGATCCAAAATAAAAATCTAATTTTTTAATTAAACATCCTAAAGGTGAATCAGATGTATACTAATTTCATATGTTAAATTGTATATAAATTAGTCTAACTTATTAATTCCATAAAGGCTTTTTTTCTGTTTATTATTACTGTAAAACAGTGAAATTCAATGTAAATTTGTTACACATACACCAATGTCCTCATCCTTAAATTCACTTTAAAAAAATCTGATGTACACAAAAAATTTAAATTTAACTTTAACAGGTTTAAGAGGATTTCTCTTTTTTACAAGGTTTAAACACAATTTTGCTTAGAGCCCAGTTCTTGACCCACATACTGCCCATTGTTATGTTAGACAGCTATAAAGTATTACTGCCATTTACTAGTGTGTATCCTTGTGTTAGAGCTGCATTATCAGGCTTAGACAAGTCACATCCATTGTCCATGTAAGATTATGACTGTTGAATGGACACAGACATAGAAACGAAATATAAGTGCTTAAGTTTAACATGATTTACAGACTGTTTGTTTGTTTGAACTCTTAAACAAGACATAAGAAAGTAACTCAAAAAAATGAACTAACCCCCCTTCCCCAGGGCCAACCTGTCCACTCCGCTGCTCAAAATTTTTAAAATTGAAAAATAAAAGCACGAGTCATATCATGATAGAATTTTTTTTTTGTTTATGAAATTTACTAAATTTTTGTCTTTTATCATGTGTATGTCGATTAATCAATTTATTTATTCATTACTAATGAACTGTACAAAAAGTACAATTCCGGATTTGGAAAAATGTATTGCCTTTCCTTCATTAAAATTTGATCACAACACTTCCTAAAAATTTTTTTGTCAGCTAGGGCACATTAGAGGTGAGCCTAGGTGAAATACTTAATATACAAGTATTTTTTTTTTTTTATATAAAATAAACTTAAACATTAGTATCTTGTTAATCTGCTGCACAATGAACAGGATTAAATGATGCAGTCCATGTGAAAGTGTTTTGGACATTTGGTTCCATGTTCAATGAACACACAGGACTATGTTTTGTCAGACCAGAAAACCTTGTGTAAAACAGTGATAAAACTGTAAATGGTGCATGTGGTTTTTAGTACGTATTTGGATTTGTAAGATATTTTTTACTTATTATAATTAAAAAAAATTTAATAACTTCACGTTGAAATAGTCATGTACAAAAGTGGACACAGAGATGTTGATATTCAAGTACAGCATTAAAAATGATGCATCTGACCAGATACACTGAATTTCAGTAAGAACGGAAGGTCCTATATGTCTTTAGACTGATGATGTGTCTGCAATACAGGGCTTGTAAAGCCACTAATTCTCTTTTATTTATTTTTCAGGGACAGGATTTATTGGTCGTAACCTTGTCACATATCTGGTGGAGAACAACTTGGCTTCCAAGGTGAGCTGATATGTATAAGATGCTAAAACCTGTCATTCAGAAGTAAGATTTTCTGATTTCTTTTCAAAGAACAGAATAAAATGAGTATTTACCTTACGGCTTAGAAAGTTGGTTATGTTGTTTTTTTATCCTTTCATCTGTAATGGTTTGAGCCGTGGATATCAGCCTGTATAGCTCAGTTGGTGGAGCACCTGACTATAGATGCAGGGGTCCCGGGTTCGATTCCCGGTTCAGTCATACATTTTCTCCCTTCTTGTTACACACCTTTGAATCCCTATCCTAAAAATTTTTCTTTTCTACATTGGATGCTAAAGCATTTCGTTTTTATTGTCTTCAACGTACAATGATGGAATAGGGCCCTGTTTATTTTCAAAAACCTTGGTACATGATTTACATACCCATCATTTTTAGGTCATCTGAGTTCTACTCTGTTCACAGGTGACCTATTGCTATCTGTTTCACTCTTCGGCCTGCTTGGATTTTTGTGGGTTAACATTTTAAACATTTTCAGCTTCTTTTCTGGTATTCAAATACATGTATGTTTCAATACAATGAGCCATCAAAGGAAAACATTTAATTAAAATGTAGTTTTCTCCCATAAAACATGATCATGATGATAAAAAAATTATTAACCTAATTATGTTATTATTTTTTCATCATAATTAATTTGTAGGTCAGAGTGGCAGACAAAGTTCCTCCTGTCCTAGCATGGCTGAACACAAAGCACAAGGTAAAAATCCTTATGAAAAGTGAAAATAGCTGGCTGGTAACCATCACCTATTAAATCACCTTTTTGGTGGAGGGTATGCAAATTCACATAGAAAATACGTTAATTTTCTAATTGTTATACTTTGTTTGAAACTCATTTCACTTTTTTCCTCCTTTTTCAGGAAATTTTTGAAAATCCAGTGGTGGAATTTAAGCAGTCCAGTCTAATTAGTCCAGGTAGGAGCATTTTGTACCCCTTGAAGCCACTTTAAATGCCATGTAAAAATGATTAAATCAAAAATGGTATTTTAATTGAAATTTGTAAGGGTATGATAAAGAGTGACAATACTGAAGATCATTAAAATTAGTTTTGTAAGAATATGGATTTTGCGAATACGGATATAATGAATTAGGGATATAGCGGAGTAGTTTCACAGGTCCCAGTGACTTTGTTATAACCAAGTTTTACTGTAGATAAAATACTTCTATGACAGTTGATATGTGTTTACTTTTGCAGCATCAGTTTCTAGTGCTTTCACTGACCCAGAGGGTGAATACGATTTTGTTATCAACCTTGCCGCAGAGACAAAATACGGTCAGACAGATGCAGTATGTATGACATAATTGCTCACATTTGATTCATGCCCCTTTCACTCTTAATGTTCTATTAATACTTTAAAATAGGCAGAATTGAAATTTGAATAAGTCATCTCTATTTTTAACAATTTTTGTTCTATGAAAATTGATGAAATCTTACACAAATATGTCAGATGGATTAAGAGTAAGACAAAATGATATTGACTCACTTTTAACACTAAGAGAGTTACTGTAGATCACTAAATTTTCACGAAACCTTATTTTAGCGAGATAGTTATCGACTCTTGATTAGCGAGACAAAATTTTCACGAATTGTTGTTATTGCTCTTTTAATCTTAAGGAATACTATTATACGCGAGAATTAAATTTTCGCGAGCACACTGTCTCGCGTAATTATGTGAAAATAAAGTTTTACAAATAAAAAGTGATTTACAGTACTCAGGACTTTATTTTTTGGTGCAGGTGTACCAAGAAGGGATAGTCAACCTGAGTTTGAACTGTGCAAGAGAGGCAGCCAAACATAACCCGAAGGTGTTCGTGGAATTTTCGACAGGACAAGTTTATGCTGCAGACAAGGTTTGTAGCAATTTTTTTTTTTGTGCGCGTGCAGTATTTCAGGCTCTCAAAAGGATGAGAAACAGATGATACTTTATTTGAAAGAAAAAAGGAGGTGCTTTTGAAAGTGATTGTAATTCAAAATGTTTCAAAATATTTCCATAAAATTCATTGATGAGTACAGTCATGATTTCAACTGGGTAAAAAAGTACCAAGTACTTGCAAGTTTTGAAAAGCTTGACTATTCTTTTCTAAGTTTTGAGTAGTTTTCTTTGAAATAAGGTTTTGGTTTAGTTGAAAATTTTTACAATGATTAAAATGGTTATTTCTCAACTTAAATTTCAATTCTTTTCTACTTTCCAGAAACCTGCCAAGGAAGACAGTAAGTTGGACCCGTGGACTGTGTTAGCTAAACACAAGCTGGAGGTAGAGAAACAGCTGAGAAATATCCCTGGTCTCAACTACCTGGTGGTCAGGCCAGCCATTGTGTATGGCCCAGGGGACAAGATGGGGCTAGGTGAGGGGTTTTTCCATAATTTCTTTTCCATATTTTTTTTGAATA
Source organism: Saccostrea glomerata (assembly GCA_003671525.1). Taxonomy (NCBI): domain Eukaryota; kingdom Metazoa; phylum Mollusca; class Bivalvia; order Ostreida; family Ostreidae; genus Saccostrea; species Saccostrea glomerata. The sequence continues at coordinate 431,632 of PRKT01000144.1, forward strand.
TCCCTGATCTTAACTACCTTTTGGTGAAGCCAGCCATTTTGTTTAGGACTGGGGACGAGATGGGGCTAGGTGAGGAGTTTTAGTTTATAAGTATCTAGGTGATTGTATACAATAAAACATGCTTAATATATTATTATAAAAACCTTTTACAACTTAATCCTTGTATAAGTCACGAAACACAGACCTCTGGAAATTTTAGAGGTGGGATCAGCTGCCTTGTAGGAGTAAGCATCCCTTGTCAACTAGTTACATTATTCAATATTTACATTCGCTGTATTTTTCTACTAAGCCAACTGTGAAATTGATTTGAAAGTCATTTTTGTGTATACTCGCGCGTAGAAATATACACGGAGAAACGTGCATTAACCTGACGTCACAATGAGGCTGCAGCGACGTTAGTAAAAAAATGCAGCGATATAGGGCAGCGAGAAATTCAAATATTGAGTATATTTTAGTTGCTTCTGAACATGTAAAATGTAAATATAAGGAATGTTTTTCAGTTTAGTGTGAATTATTGGTGTGTGAATCACACAGACTTGCACGTAGGCATATTTTTCATGAAGCGCTAGCGCGCTTCATGAAATATGCCTACGTGACAAGTCTGTGTGATTCACACACCAGTAACTCACACAAAACTGAAAAACATTCCTTAATTAATTTCATTTCTGGACTTATATATTGCAATTTATAATTTTTTCAGCCCCTAGGTTAATCATAGGAGCAATTTACAAGTACACAAGACAGAAAATGAAGGTAGGTAATACATCTGCTAATTTATAGAACAGCAAAATGATCTAGGTTCATTATCATAAAAAGATTATTCAGTACTATTCAACAAAAAATCTTTTAAAAACAATTGGGAAAAAAAGGTTTAAAGTATCCTGTCCTAAGACACTATAATAATTGATATCATTCTAACATGAATTTACTCCTCTTCATCAGATGTTATGGACTAAAGATCTACAAATGAACACAGTCCATGTTATTGACGTTTGTCGAGCAGTCTGGCATCTTTGTAACCATGGCAAGAAGGGCGAAGTTTATAACATTGTGGACAACAGCCACACCAGTAAGTTGACATGTTTTTTTTCATCCTTTATTGTTTTTAAATTTTCTTCCCTTTTATCAAAAAGGCTTATCCTTTATTTTATTTTTAATTTTCTCCCCTTTTAGTTATCAAAAAAAAATGTTAAAGATATTGTAAAGAGCTGTGCTTGAGACAAGTGATCCTGCACATTTATACAAAGAAGTACAAATGTTTGTACTGGCTTTTGGTTTTCGATCCACAATGTTTAAAATGATCATTTAAATGAAGCGCATTTGGTAGATTTGAACTTAAATTCTGTGCCCTAAATATAGAGTTCAGAAAATGAAATGTCAGGATTTTTTGGCACCTGGATTAATAACCATTATATGCTTTTATTTTCTTTAATTTTTTTTTGTAGCACAGGGAAAGGTCAGTGAGCTGGTGTCTGAGATTTATGACATTAAGTACGACTTCATGGGATCAGTGCTCTCCAATATAGCTAGAGTAAGTTAATCAAACTTTTTTAAAAGTAACCCACCCCCCTTCCACCACCCACCCCCAAATTATATATATAGTATGTCTATATATCTCTATGTTATTTTCATATTAAATACATAATATTTTACCTTCTTAGCTATGTATAGCTTTTGTGTAAGTTACATGTGAATTTTGAGATTTAATAAGTCAGGTCAATAACACCTCTGTATAGTGCTGTATAATGAACATTTAATGCATTTTTGCTACTCTTTGTTTCTTTATTGTTGTTTAGTTATTTCTTCCACTGCTTCACGTTCATTGTCCATAAAGTAAAGTGGTTTCACTAATCAGGTCACTTTTATTAATTAGGTCAACATGACATCCGTCGTGGAGGACATTAATGATCGGCACGTACAGCCCTGGGCTGATGCTTGTGAGAGAGATGGAATTGTAAACACACCGTTAAATCCATTCATAGACCAGGTAATTAAACGCAGTATTAATTGCTAATAAATAAGAACCTAAGGTATTGTGAACACACAAAACACCTTCCATTTTAACTTGATCAATTCCATATAATCAAAACCTCTGTACAGTTGTTAAGTACAAAAAATACTGAAATCTATGCATATTTTTCACCTTTTATTTCAGATAATATTATTAACAACTGCTTGTTAAGAATATATCAGAAGTCTTTCACAGAAAGAAAATTAACAACTGGTCGCTAAGAATACTAGCATTTCACAAAATATTTCTTACAAGTGCTTGTTAAGAATACCAGAAGTATTTTACACCATATTTTTTTTAACAAGTGATTGGTAACAATACCAGAAGCATTTCACAAAATATTTAAACAAGTACTTGTTAAGAATACCAGAAGCATTTCACAAAATATTTTAACAAGTGCTTGTTAAGAATACCAGAAGCATTTCACAAAATATCTTAACAAGTGCTTGGTAACAATACCAGAAGTATTTCACAAAATATTTCTTGCAAGTGCTTGTTTAGAATAACAGAAGATTTTCACAAAATATTTTTAACAAGTGCTTGTTAAAAATTCCAGATGTATTACACAAAATATTTTTAACAAGTGCTTGTTAAGATTACCAAAAGCATTTCACAAAATATTTTTAACAAGGGCTTGTTAAGAATACGAAAAGCATTTCACAAATATTTTTAACAAGTGCTTGTTAAGAATTCCAGAAGTATTTCACAAAATATTTTTAACAAGTGCTTGTCAAAATTACCAAAAGCATTTCATAAAATGTTTTAACAAGTGATTGTTAAGAATACTCAAAGCATTTCACAAAATATTTTTAACAAGTGCTTGTTAAGAATTCCAGAAGTATTTCACAAAATATTTTTAACAAGTGCTTGTTAAGATTACCAAAAGCATTTTACAAAATGTTTTAACAAGTGCTTGTTAAGAAAACCCAAAGCATTTCACAAAATATTTTTAACAAGTGCTTGTTAAGAATTCCAGAAGTATTTCACAAAATATTTTTAACAAGTGCTTGTCAAAATTACCAAAAGCATTTCACAAAATGTTTTAACAAGTGATTGTTAAGAATACCCAAAGCATTTCACAAAATATTTTTAACAAGTGCTTGTTAAGAATTCCAGAAGTATTTCACAAAATATTTTTAACAAGTGCTTGTTAAGAATTCCAGAAGTATTTCACAAAATATATTTAACAAGTGCTTGTTAAGAATACCCAAAGCGTTTCACAAAATATTTCTAACAAGTGCTTGTTAAGAATTCCAGAAGTATTTCACAAACCATTTACAAGTGCTTAGTGTTAAGAATACTAGAAGTCTTTCGCAATATATTTACAACTGCTTGTTGAGAATACTAGAAGTATTTTACAATATATTTACAACTGCTTGTTGAGAATACTAGAAGTATTTTACAATATATTTACAACTGCTTGTTGAGAAAACTAGAAGTATTTACAATATATTTACAACTGCTTGTTACGAATACTAGATGTATTTCTCCAAATATTTACAAGTGCTTGTTAAGAATACTATAGAAGTATTTCAAAAAAAATTCTTTACAACTTTTTTTTAATAATACTAAAAGAATTTATAAAATATATACAAATGTTTTTCAAGAATACTAGAAGTATTTCACAAAATATTTTTAACAACTGCTTTTTAAGAATGCTACAATTCAGTTCTTGAAATGCATAAAAAGTTGTTAGAAGATCAGAATAATTATTGCCAATCAACAAAATTGATTAAAAACAGCACTTGAAGTTTTAAGAAAATTTTTTTACAATTAGTTGTTAGATCAAAACCAAGGTTTGTCAACTCAGAGAAGATTCTTTAATCAACAAGAGGCCCATGGGCTTTAAAGTTCACCTGAAGTATCATCTTATGACTTAACAAAAGTTGAATTTGCTTTGTTTCAAACCAAAGTCTATAAAATTTTCAATTTGAAAGAGGCATCATTGGTACACATTACTACACATGTACATGTAAACACTTAGCATTCTTACTTAATTCCCAGAGGAAGATTAGAGTAACAACTAACAAAGAGAAAATGCATTTCCACTTTATAATAACTAGTCGTGCATCCCAACTAAGAGGAAGCACTGACCCTGGTGGCACAAAATTCCAAATTTTTTTGAAATTTTAACATAAATTTTATTTCAGCATAAAAGGTTTATCGATCTCAAAGAGCAGATTTCAAAGCATTAATCTATTTTTGGAATTTGTTACACCCTTACCGCTGGAGCCCAAAGGTCATTAACTATTAGCTGGACACAAAAAACTAACAAACAAACAGATGTACATGACCACCATACCTTAATATGTATTTTTACAGATTGACATTTAATAAAATCAAACCTAACATTTGAACAATTGTTTGAAAAGGAAAATATATGTCCTGATTTCAATTCACAGATTTTTCAAAATTGCTTGACAACTGTACTTTTCATAAATAAAACTCCTTTTATGAACGATGATTTAACAACTTATAAAACTTTCCACATATTTTTCACAATTGAACAATTCTCATTTTAAATGTTCTTTTTCTTTTGGAAATAATGCAAAACTTCTTTAGTTATGTAGTTACATCTTTCATTGTCAATAACCAATTGTGAGTCTTTAATAGGACAAGAAAAGGTCAAAATAAGAAATTCTTTTTCTTTTTTGGTAAATTTTTGAACATCTTTTTTGTTCAGTGTTAATGAATTGGCATTAAGGTTTGACAAGCAAAACTGTTCGTCAAGTTTTCCAATAAAAGTCTTGCAATACGTGAAATTGTCCAGTTCTATAACACCCAAGTACACCCTCTTATTGTTGTACTCGACAACCCCTGCTGTGACACATTTCTCTTCTGTGATGCCCTGTAAAAAATAAATATATTTATATATAAATATATATATATATATATATATATTGTAAAAATGATTTATAGGCTTTTTAAAATTTTGTAAGCAATAAATTGTCAAACAATTTATTGAAATTTTTCCATTGACTAAGGATACTTATTTATTATATCAATGCAAAATTTTGGACAGAGTTATGCCGAGCAGAGAGAAATGCATCAATATAATTTTAGCCAAGATACTTATAATTAAAGATGATAGAAGCAAAGTTGGCATAATTTATCTTTTCTGATGTGGTTAGGACAGCTCCCATAGATGAGACCCAGAGGTAATTAAAAAAAAGATCATTTTTACTATCTTTAAAATATTTTTTGGCTGCACTCTCCCCAAGCGACTAAATTAAGACCAATTCAATTAAAAAAAAAGGTTTTCGTGACTTATCTTTTTAGCTTACCTGAACCGAAGGCCCAAGTGAGATTTTCTGATTACATTTTGTCTATCTTTTTTCAGTTTGTAAACTTTTCACATTTTTGACTTCTTTTCAATAACCACTGGACCCATTTAAACCAAACTTGGTATACCAATCATTTATGGTTGAAGGGGTGTTTAAATTGTAAAAAAAAAATGAATTTCTCAAGGGCCACTGGGCAATTAAAACTTAAACTCATGAGGAATCATCCTTGGATAGTGAAGAATCTAAATTGAAAAAAAAAAATCATGAGGGCGGGGGTCACTAAGTTTTACATTGGAATATAAAGAAAGGATCTTTTCAAATCTTCTTCTCAAGAACTAGTGGTAGCATCCGGCCAGCCTTTGGTAGCGAGATGCTAAATTATTTGAATTAAGATCCCTTGGGGTAAGGTGTGTTCACAATAGGTACAGTATATTACAAAGGGGGAATGCATCTGGTAAAGAAGAATAATGGCCAAATTTACTCAGGTTAGGGACTTGGCCCATGGCCTTTTTTCCTTTTATTTCTCTTATCCTGTCAAAAATATTTTGAACTTCTCAAGAGAAATCTTTTCTTCTTAAAATGGACCAACAAATAATTTTACCTTTAGTTGGAAGCAGACATGTATTCATTCTTTGAAAGATGGCTTTACCTCTTCTATACGTAAGTAGCAACTAATTGCTACAGTCCCTGAAACGTTCTACTTTCCCACCTTAACGGTGAACGAACGGTGAACGAACGCTGAACGAACGCAGAGCGAACGGTGAGTGAACGATGTGCGAACGGTGAACGCAACTTGGTGAACGATGTGTGAACGGTGAACGGTGAGTGAACGCAGAACGCGAACGGAACGCGAACGCGAGCGCAATGTGAACGGTGAACGAACGGTGAACGCAAGATGAACGATTTATTCGGAATGCCTTCGGTCTTTTCCTTGTATTGAAATTATTCTTTTATTCTATTATTCAAATGTCAAAAATAAATATAAATAACAATAGATAAACAAAAGAGAAATAAATAGATGAATAAATAAATAAATAATAATAAAAATTTTTACACATACGTATGTTTAAATCGATATTTCAATAACATAATTTTAATCGCCGTCAAACGTGTATTTGTTTCCGCGTGTAGTTAAAAAATAAATTAATCTTATAGAGTAAATAATTATGCTTATTCTTTTAACTAATAAAATAATGTGGACTTTAGAAGATAAAACTACTACTGAGATAAACAATAGATAAATAAATAAATAAATAAATAAATAAATAAATAAATAAATAAATAAATAAATAAATAAGTAAAAACATTTTTTCTGAACATACCTTTATGTTTAAATCGATATTCTAATGACATGATTTTAATCGCCGTCAAATGTGTATTTGTTACCGCGTGTACTTAAAAAATAAATTAATCTTCTTTTATAGTAAATAATTATGCTTATTCTTTTCACTAATAAAATAATGTGGACTTCTGAAGATAAAACTGCTACTTATAAAATGAATTAATTACATTGTACGGGGTTGGAACATTACATGTATTTCAGTGCCAGAGCGATTCTGAGTAAAATAACGGATTTTTCAATTATCTGTTGACATTTACTGTTATTGTACGGCATAAAAATTCTCGTTTTATTTAAATTCTGCTTCAAAATATTCTATATTTATGTGCCTTTTTTTTATTCTTTTATGACGATTATTTTAGCTAACTTCTTCATGTATCTGTAATCATTTCCCGGCCGTGATTATACTCGGTCAAGATGTTGGAAAGAGGCATTCAAATTATTTGTAATACATGTGTAGATTAAATTTTCAAAACTAAATAAATAATGTATTGTCATAGTTTTTATTGAACAGAGAAATGTTGAGAGAGAGAGAGAGAGAGAGAGAGAGAGAGAGAGATAACCCCCTCTATTCTCAGATATATGTTGTATCAAATAAAAATTCTAATTATTTTTCCTAAATATTCCAAGCAATAACGGTAATAAAGGTTATCTTTTTTTTTTATTAATAAATCCATTTGACAGTAATCATTTGCTTTTATTTTCCATCATCAAGTTCACACAGTTCACAGGAAGTCCGTGCTATATTTGTAGTAGCGTGCTTGTGCTGTCATCAAAATAATTCGACACAGTGGAGGTGTGGAAATCGCGTTTCACCGAACATGCCGAAGGCAAGGAGTCGCTTAGTATTCCAAGAAATTTTAATATTTTTCCCTATCATTTCTAGATCTGATTTTTGCATTCCTGCAGAAAAAAAATAATTCGAATATATACTTGGAAGGATTAAGTTTTAAATTGAATGTGAAACATATTCCCTGCGAATTTAAAATACTACTGTCGGCACAAGTTTATACTAAAATACTATTGTTTAATGACTGTTTGATGTTGGTTTTAAGACTGATTTTCTTGTGTTACAATAAGAATTAAATATTAATTAAAATATACTGAAAAAAATCAATAAGAATTTTATTTCGGGAGAAAAGGCACCGGGGGGGGGGGGGGGGT
>PRKT01000144.1:439949-491300 GCA_003671525.1 Saccostrea glomerata
GGGGGGTGTCTTAATTATACTGAATAGCAAAATATATATTTTTACACATGTTTAGGTACGGAGAAGGAAAGAATTTTTCTTCTCTAATAAAAGACTATTTTAAACAGTTGGTCTTTTCCAAAATTTAAAACCACACCATCAATTTAATTAGCTCTAAAGATATTTAATTAACTGAATATTTGCAGTACTGTTCATAATTTCCAAACCTACATGTACTTTAAATACGTGTTACTGTAGAAATATTTTTTTTATGTATTCTTGTCCTGTAAAAGACTTGGATTAATTATTATACATCCATTAATAATTTGTCCTCTTTAAAATTACATCAAATTGATGCCGTGCGTGAAGCATTTGTACATTGCCCTTTTTTGAATTTAATATTTTAGCATCGTTCTAAATACATGTAGGTACTTAATGTATTAATTATTTTCCAAGGAAAATTCATGAAATAAGTAACAGCTGAGTTATAATAATAGAAATATAAATATCATAGATAATTTTTGCAACGAAATAATTATTCTTTAAACACGATATCTAAGTTATCTACTTAAAAAACATGTAAATCCTTACCATCAAAAAGATAAGTCCTTTCACTTCGGAGTTCCGAATGACAATGAAGACTGAACGATAAGTGAACGGTGAACGCAAGGTGAACGCAAAGTAAACGGAACGAAGAGCGAACGGTGAACGTTTTGTGAACGGTGAACGCGAGCGCACGGTGAACGGTGAACGCAAAACTGTGAACGAAGAGCGAACGGTGAACGCACGCTGAACGAACGGTGAACGAACGCTGAACGAACGGTGAGCGAACGGAAAAATGGGAAAGTAGAACGTTTCAGGGACTGTATCAGATCTAGGTTTACACGTATCTCTTTTTCCAGACTTATTTGTTGCAAAAATTCATTATAATTTTGGTATTTAATGTCATTGTCATTTGCTTTAAAATTTACTTACAAATGCAGGATGCGCAGGCAGAGGTTTAGATCTTTCACTCTGAGTTGCGGGTGTTGCAAATGGCATGCTTGTATCAATCTGCAATATATATAAATATATATAACAAAATGATGAATGGGTACCATTTTTGGGCATATTTAAAGTAAAATAAAAAAAATATTACAAAACATTTACTGCAAGTGCCTTTGCCATGTTTGGCTTTTCGGGCAGTTATATGTTAAAGAAGAGCAATGGCCAAATTTACAAATTATAAATGTCTGAAGAGCCAACATTTAACAAAATTTCAAAATTTTATGTTATTGTCATGCTAAATGTTTCAATTTTGTCACTTATACTCAAATCAATTCAGGAAAAGGGTAAACTCTTCTGATTTGATGTATAACTTCTTACCCTTGTAGCTGATTCATTTTCATACTCCTTGCAAGATGATGCCTAAAAATAATGCAACACATCTTATAAGGTTTAATAGATGACACAAAATGATGGAAAATCTACTCATTGTTTCAAGAGATTATTAACATCATTACATGTAAGTAGTTTTTTCTCAAATTCTGTTTTGAAGTTTTGATTTCTCCACTAATTTTGATTCATAATATATATTTTACATGTATTTCCAATTGTTAAATTTAAAATATAGAAATCTTTATCACAATAATTACAAAAATCACGAGCATGCAACCACAGACTTAATCCTATTCAAAATTATATATTTACATTCTGTGAAATTTCCTTTATGAAATCCATTAGAAGTCCACAAAGTTCAAATCTCTATGACACACGCGAAACCTTATCACACTGCATTAGAGTACTTTATAACACCAGAATGTACATTGTTTTGACTCAATTTAATAAAAAATTAAATCTGTTCAAATAATGCAAAAATACAACAATTCGCTATTAAGATTTATTTGTCTTTTTCTCTTTCAATGATCATTTGCCTTATTTAATTCTGCATCTGTCTCAAACAGCTCTTGTTTCTTTAAAGCACACCAATTTTAAAGGATGCTTAATTCACAAATTATCAAAAAAAATGTTATAGGTGTTTTATGGTGTGTTATAGGCCCAAAAACATCCAAAAATATGAATTCGATGATTTTATAAGATTTTGCTTACTTTTAACAGCAATGAGTCTTCTGCTTCTTTTAGGTCATGTATTCTTAGACTTAGACTGGATCTTTGACTCTATAAGGCAAAAACAACTATGAAAATATATTGCAACAAGCATACATACTTAAATCTAATATACAAATTCCGAAGTTTGTTTACATCTACATGTACGACCTTTCACTTATTTATTCATCAAGTTTTGTTTTCATGACAAAAGTTGCATAATTATGAACACAACAGAAACAAGAGATGTTTGTAAAACACTTATGCCCCCCTCCCCCCAAATTGGAATTTTTCCAAGTCAAAGGTGCAAAACTCTGTCAAGAATTGCACGATTGTACCTAAAACATAACTTGGCCTAGATATTCTTTTGATAAATCTGTATACTAAATTTCATCTCAGCATGTGCAACGGTTGTGAAGTAAATGAACGGAAACTGCAAATAATTGGAATTTTTCTAAGTCCAAGGGGCATAACTCTGTCAAAAATGGTGCAATCATAACTAAACCAGAACTTGACCTAGATATTAATGTGATATATTTGTATACAAAATTTCATTTCAGTATGTGCAACAGTTGCAAAGAAAATCAATGGAAACTGCAAATAATTGAAATTTTTCTAAGTCCAAGGGGCAAAACTCTGTCAAAAATGGCATGATTGTACCTAAAACATAACTTGACCTAGATATTAATGTGATATATCTGTATACTAAATTTCATCTCAGTATGTGCAACGGTTGTAAAGAAAATTAACGGAAACTGCAAAAAATTGAAATTTTTCTAAGTCCAAGGGGCATAACTCTGTGAAAAATGGTTCGATCGTACCCAAAACAGAACTTGACCTAGATATTCGTACCCAAAACAGAACTTGACCTAGATATTCATCTGATAAATCTGTATACTAAATCTAATCTCAGCATGTGCAACGGTTGCAAAGAAAATTAACGGAAACTGCAAATAATTGAAATTTTTCTAAGTTCAAGGGGCATAACTCTGTAAAAAATGGCGCCATCGTACCCAAAGCAGAACTTGACCTAGATATTTATGTGATATATCTGCATAGTAAATTTCATCTAAGTATGTGCAACGGTTGTAAAGAAAATTAACGGAAACTGCAAATAATTGAAATTTTTCTAAGTCCAAGGGGCATAACTCTGTCAAAAATGGCGCAATCGTACCCGAAACAGAACTTGACCTAGATATTCATGTGATATATCTGTATACCAAATTTCATTTCAGTATGTGCAACGGTTGCGAAGAAAATGAACGGAAACTAAGTGGACCGACAGACCGACAGACCGACAGACCGACGGACCGACAGACAGCAGCAAAGCAATATACCCTCCCTTCTTCGAAGGGGGGCATAAATATTTATATACAGTAATAATATTATAAACGTAATAATACAACAGTAGTATTACAGTTTTATTTTCTCTTACTTTTAGTAATTCCACTTCTACTTCTAGAGCTCTTTTTTCTTCTTTGCTGTTCTGTATATCATCCTGCAATAGATTATAAAGTTATCATACTTTTACTTGTCTTGTGAAGTCCTTACTCTTACAATATTTCTTATATTGATTATTCTACTGTTACATGTATCCGTCAATATAAAAATGATCTTAAAGTACTTGTATAGCAATGATATATATTTCTATTTACCTTTAATGATGACAATTCTCTCTCTAACTCTTTTTTCTCTCTTGTGGTACTTAGAACTTCTCTCTAGAAATAAAAAGTAAGCCTTATTTAATTGTTAAAAAGAAATTTGGTATTAACAAAAAATAATAATAATAATCCACAAAAAAGATTGTAATTAATGTGCATTTAAAATTCTCTTCCTATATAAATCTTTATTTTAAAAACTAGCTATTTCAATGATTTACTTAGTCTCATTTGCATACATTGGTGCTTGACAATGACTGGATTTTATAATCTTAGTGTTCGGAATGGAAATTTTCATCACTGAATCTAGCATGAGCTGCATGTATGTCAAAAAATTGATAAAGAAATGAAAGGTATAATAAAACAATCATTTACTGCATTTTTTAGCTTAATTCATTTAAGTGATCCTCATAAAGAAGCATCTAAAAAATCTTAAAAAAAATCTTCCTCTTTTGGAATGAATACATTTTCACAAATTTGTACATTTTTATCAATTCTATAATATATATGTACCTTACAAAGATATAACTTGCTAAAATTTTTGAAGAGTAAAATTGTTAAAACTCACATGCAAATTAGATAAATCACCCTCTAGGGTACTCCGCAGTTTCCTTTTCTCTTCAATATCATGCTAAAAAGTGCAGAATATTTTATTACAATACATGAATATGACATATGGTTAAGAGATTTAACATTAGTTACTTCCTGAAATCATTTTCAAATTGTACTTTAAAAATTGCAAGTCTGAATTAAGTCTATAATGCACACTTTATACCTGTATTACTGTTTATTTATATCCTTAGTATTAAAGATTTGAAGATTGAATTTCTTTAGTATAAATATAATATAAAATTTTCAAACTCAATTGTATTTTGTAAGATTTCATAAATTTTCTTACTTGTAAATTTCTACATTCCTCCTTTAGATCAGTCATTTCACACCCACTCAGTTCAACCTATGAAAAAATAAGAGTAATATTTGGTGTTTTGTTAAATACACACATGCTCTCCCTTGAACACCCCCTCTCTCACACACACATTTTTAAACTTCGTTTAAACCAAAAATATTAATTTAAAAAAATCAGAAAGACACATTTTTTTTCTCTTTGTAATGATCACATTGCCTTTAAAGAACAATCATCTTGAATATAAGAACTTTTTTTTCTTTTAACTCAATTTTCCTTACATTGCTGTTGTTGCATGTCTCTGTTATTTCTTATGAAGGTACTGTAAATTCCTCATATTTCACTAGTTTTTATCATCGCAATTGAGCCTTTCATTGGCACATGCATTGCGAGAATAATAAATAGCTAGTGATCAAATGATTAAGAAATTTTAGTAACATGCGATATTTAGCAATATATGATTAATTCCACATGTATATTCAGGAATCTACAGTACCTATTAAGCAAACAAAGCTTGATGAAAAAGAGAAACTGTATCATAGTAATGAAAGATAAGCAATAAGAACTTTTTATCCAGTGAAACATCTTTTTTCAATTGAACTTAATTACCTTCTTGGGAATTGATGCATTCGATGCATTACTTGATGCATATATATTTCTTTCTTACTTGTTGGGCATACACATGAAGATGTAGATCAGTGTTTTTCAAAAATCAGTCAGAAGTTAAAAGAAAAGGATGCTCTTACAATGCCCCATTTGGAAGACCTGATTATTAGTTCCCAAACACCACAACCAAACGTTTCCAGAATAAGTACTGTATGGAACATCTCTGGATGGTTAGAACCATATATTAATCAGGTTCACAACATTACCTTTCCAAAAATGTACAGGTATTTATCAATATTCGATATCTCATTGTTTTAACAAGCTTTACTGCATTTTAGTTCCAAACAATATATGTGGGTTTTTTTTAACAATTTATGCTCTCGTTTAAGAGTTCAAAAGGATGGAACTGGTCATGTGTATGTGCAGTACAAAAAACTTTCTACAGAGGACCAGTGGCACCCAACTCCAAATGAAAGACCAATTGAAATCTTCAAACTAGACAGTGTTGGATGCCAAGTTACACCACCAGGTCACCCCGATAAAGTCCAACCGTTTATGGCAGAAGAAGATATTCAAACACTGAAAAGGTTCAGATTAAAACAATTTTAAACATAAATATATATTTATTAATTACAATTAAACTCAAAGAAGTTTTTTTAATATAAATATTTCATATATTATATATCATATATTATATGAAATACCAATAGCCTTGGAGACATCAAGATAAACCTAAGAGTGTTTATGTATCAGGGTATATTATATATTTTATATTCATTTTCAATTTTGCTGTTCTGATTGAGAAAAAGAATTTGTTTTGTACTAAATTAAATTAGTATTTAAAAACATTTTTTTTTCGTTTTAGATCTGTAGAGAAAGATTTCAATCTAGCACAATTTACCAACAACTGCAGAGATTGGTGGAATGAGTTCTTTAATATTGAAATTATGGCTCAAAATGATGAAGCTTGGCCTTCCCTTAAACCAACGTTGTCTCTAAATCCAATGTCAACTTTAAGTGAAAAAGAATTGGAACTCATTGAGAAGTACAAAGAAAAGAGGTCCCAATTCAAAGAGGTGAAAGGGGTTTTGCACTTCATATGTCTTAACATATTTAATAGATTAGCATTATATGTATAACAAATTTCACGAGTGACATACCTTAAGATATAATGTCTTACAGTATTCAATGAAAAATTATATTTATTTTGAGGCAGCCTTAGGTATTGCATAATCAGGTAAATTTGAATCATGATTCCATGGGATAAGTGAAGCCAAAGTTTTTAAAATTCTTAGAAAGGAGAACATAAAAATCTTTTCAAGAACAGACGTATCTATTCAAGTCAAACATGATTCAAATAATGACTGACGTTTTTCATACAAATTGATAATTGAGTCAAATGCTGACTGATGTTTTTCATACAAATTTGTTAGTCCATTATTTATACACTGAAATGACATGCAACGACTTTTTCTGTTACCTTACGATCATGATAATGAGCACATGTCAGGTGTGACAAGTCAGCAGGGGATGTTCACTCCTCCTTGATGTTATAACTTTTTTCCTTCTCATAATGTCAAAACCATCCGCATTACCGCCGAATTTTACAAGTTACAAATGAAAATTAGTAAAGTGATAATTTACATTATAATGTACTTTGCGGAGCTTTTGGTTACCATCACAAGTATTTATTCATTTAACATTGAATCTAACAATGAATATAATATGACATTTTTATAATTAAGATTTAGTAAAGAAAATAAATATGTTAATAATAAATATCAAGGACTCAACTTTCATTTTAATTTTAGCTTCTCAGCGAGCTTTACAGACAACCCTCGTACACGTTCTATCAATTCATGCTCATTTTGCTCAGCAAATTTATCAAAAGTATGAGAGAGAGCAGAATTTCAAACAGTGTAGATGAATGGATACTGGCCGTGGCAGATTTCCCATATGTTCCGCATGATAGGCTTATTTTAACTGATGTACATCTTATATAATAATTAGATATTTTTTTCTTTATTAAACAATGTACCTGGTACATGCATGATAATTTAATAATTATGCGAAAAAAATGATATTCCTCAAAATTGATCAACAGACAATTCCTCTCTTAGAAAAATTTAGATATATTTTTGTTTTGTTTTAAGAGACAAAAATATAATTCCTTTAAATGAGAGTTAATTCACACACATTTTACAGGTTTTCACAAAACAACTCGGAGGAGACAGAAGGCAATATTCGAAAGACGACATGGTTTTGACAAAAGTTTCTTCCTCAGAAGTTTCGGTTTGCAGAATCCACAACCTCTGTGGAGAAGAAATCGAAATGGAAATCTTCAAAAAATGCCGGGGTTCTTTCCAGGGCACTGGACAATTCATGAAAACCAACGTCAGATCTTGTTTTGCCCATGGATTTAAGTTAACAAATAGCAAAAACATTCCATCAAAAATAAAAGATCGACTTACTCAGGAAAAACTTGTCATCATTTAATAAACATGTGATTCCGAAACATTCAAAGTTGAAGGGGAATCAAAAATCACATGTAGTGATTTCAATGACTAGTAATGACAAGTATTCCTTAATTGTGATAAAATATGACAAGTCTATTGGAATTCTTTAAAAGAATTAAATTAACTAAAACAACCATATTTATTTATTTGTTCTTCAGACTTTTGTTTATGAATGAACAAATTGTTTTGATTGTAAATGACTAATTCTTAACTGTGATTTTTTTCTCTGCTTTTGTGAAAAACAAATACATTTGTTTTTAATTTAAATTTATTGTTTCAATAATGGTATACAAATATTTTTTTAATTAACATTTTAACTGTTTGGTAAATTTTTCAAATCTAGACCCCCCATATTGAATTTACAATGCATGTTTTCCGATCCAGAATACTTTGGAGTGATCTTGTTTTCCTTACTTTGTTGCACATCTGATAAGTTTTTAATTATTTTATTATAGGGGTTGTTTGATATTCGTTGAATTTCTTATACAATCCTTTGAAAATTACAATCTGGAAGATGCTTTTAAAGGTTGTAAAATAGAAATTAAAAGTTAAATAATTATTAGATTAATAATTCAAGGTTGTAAGTAAATTGACTTAGTGTCCTACTCAAGAGCACTATCACTCAGTATTAGGTAGAATTTGCAAAAATTAAGTTTGCTAAAATTACTAGACCTCAACCACTAATAAATTATGTGCTAACTAGGTGATGAACAGCATCTAGTTAATTCATTAAGCTATATTTCAAATTGCAATTGTTAGGAGCAGATTTGGAAAGTACATGCTCTCGATAGATAGCCTCCTGTAACTAGCTGCATAATATAATTTTTGCAAGGTTACATGTATCTGTAAGCCCGGAAGTTTTGCATATTTGTATAGGGATAGTTACTCATGAGACACAGATAAATTACTCAGAAATCTGTATTTGAATTTGGAGACACAAGAGTTCAAATGCATTGTACATGTACATGTTGTATATATATATATATATATATATATATATATATATATATATATATATATATATATATATATATATATATATATATATTTGCTAAAAATTCACTTAATCTTCATAAGTGCAATTAATCTATAACATACAAGAATGAAGTTCAAATGTTGGTCAATCTTCATATACTGTTTTGTTCTACATCCAGTGGATAAAATATTCTAGCATGTAATTCAAATCCAGGTAATTTATTTTGTTTTACACCCAATGGATAATACTCACACCCTTGAATGTAGAATAAATGCAAGTCAGTGTTGAAACGCTGTTTTTGTTTTACTCCCAATATAAGCAAACAAAATATTTTGTGAAATACTTCTAGTATCATTAAAAGTAGTTGTAATGATTTTTTTAATCATTAAAAGTAGTTGTAATGATTTTTTTAATCACCTCTAGTATTCTTAACAAGCAGTAGTAAACATTTTGTGAAATACTTCTAGTATTCATAACAAACAGTTGTAAATATTTTGTGAAATACTTCTTGTATTCTGAACAAGCAGTTGTAAATATATTGTGAAATACTTCTAGTATTCTGAACAAGCAGTTGTAAATATATTGTGGAATACTTCTAGTATTCTTAACAAGCAGTTGTAAATATATTGTGGAATACTTCTAGGATTACTTACAAGTAGTTGTTAAAAACATTTTGTGAAATACTTTTGGTATTCCTAAAAGGGAGTTGTTCAAAATATTTTGTAAATTACTCATGGATATCTTAACAAACACTTTTTAATAATATTTTGTGAAATACTTCTGGTATTTTTAACAAGCATTTGTAAAAACATTTTGTGAATACATTATACTTCTGGAATTCTTAACAAGCACTTGTTAAAAATATTTTGTGAAATGCTTTGGGTTTTCTTAACAAGCACTTGTTAAAACATTGAAAAAATGCTTTTGGTAATCTTAACAAGCACTTGTTAAAAATATTTTGTGAAATACTTCTGGAATTCTTAACAAGCACTTGTTAAAAATATTTTGTGAAATGCTTTGGGTTTTCTTAACAAGCACTTGTTAAAACATTTTATAAAATGCTTTTGGTAAGCTTAACAAGCACTTGTTAAAAATATTTTGTGAAATACTTCTGTTAAAAATATTTTGTGAAATGCTTTGGGTATTCTTAACAATCACTTGTTAAAAATATTTTGAAAAATACTTCTGGAATTCTTAACATGCACTTGTTAAAAATATTTTGTGAAATACTTATGGAATTCTTAACAAGCACTTGTTAAAAATATTTTGTGAAATACTTCTAGTATTCATAACAAACAGTTGTAAATATTTTGTGAAATACTTCTTGTATTCTTAACAAGCACTTGTTAAAAATATTTTGTGAAATACTTCTGGAATTCTTAACAAGCACTTGTTAAAAATATTTTGTGAAATACATCTGGTAATCTTAACAAGCACTTGTTAGAATATTTTGTGAAATGCTTCAGGTATTCTTAACAAGCACTTGTTAAAATATCTTGTGAAATGCCTCTGGTTTTCTTAACAAGCACTTGTATTTTTTTTTTGTAATAATTTTTGGAATTCTTCACAAGCAGTTGTTATAAGTATTATTTGAAATACTTCAAAAATTCTTAACAAGCAGTTGTTAAAATATCTTGTAATGGTTTTGGCATTCCTTACGGGCAGTTGTTAAAAATATTTTGTGAAATACTTCAGGTATTCTTAACAAGCACTTGTTAAAAATGTTTTGTGAAATACTTCTGGTATTCTTAACAAGCACTTGTTAGAATTATTTTGTGAAATACTTCTGGTATTCTTAACGATCAGTTGTTAATTTTCTTTTCTGTGAAAGACTTCTGGTATTTTTAACAAGCAGTTGTTAATAATATTTTCTGAAATAAAAAGGTGAAATATATACATAGATTTCAGGATTTTTTGTATTTAACAACTGTACAGAGGTTTTGATTATATGGAATTGATCAAGTTAAAATGGAAGGTGTTACAACTAAAATTCCTTCATAGACCAGATAATTAAATACACAGTTTATTGCTTATTAATAAAATGGTATCTTAAATATGCCATTATATCCTTTTATAGAACTGGTAATTAAATGTAATGTTCAATGCTAATTAATTATTTATTGCAAAATAATAGAAATTAGATAGTAAAATCGCAGTTAAATCCCTTCGTTAAATACACAATATATATTACTTAATATTTATATATTAATATTAAGCATCTATTAATAGTTCAGATATAATTGATTAGAAATTGCTAATTAATAAGAGATTACTTAAAAGCCTGGAAATCCTGGAAAAAAACAATCATTTATGTCTAATTTGTGCACACTGAATGCAATTTAACTTTTATCAGTCTATGCGTGGTGTAACAGATGAAAGCTTAATTTGTAATGCAACCATAAGACATGAATATACTTGATTTAATGAATTCCATTACTGTACATGAAGAGAGCTAAAAATATAACCCAAAATCCATTGCAAATTTGCAACTGCATTGTTTATTTCGGGTTTATAAATTGATTTTGTTAATCCTAAAACTTCATGACATATATTAATAATTTATTTAGTACTGAAACCTTGTTTTAATCTTCAACTTTGATTTATTCATTATTATCTTTTTTTGTTAACAGGAGCTTTTATACAATAAGAATTTAGCCATGAGCACTTCTAAATTAACAGCCACAGGATTTACCTATAGTATACCAGAGCTAAAAATAGAAAGTCTTAAAGAGGTAAGATCTCTTTTTAATAATAGAAAATCTCTGTTGAAATTAACTTGCAATAGATATAAAGGAAATTTCAGTTATAAGCAAGTTATACCTGTATCTTTTGTCATATAACACTTTCGTATAATTCATATGGATAAGAAGAATTAGGTTACATTGAATTGGAAAATTAATGTATGTCTATGACTTCTTTTTATAGCAAGTTAGAAGAAAGCATTTTAGTACATGTAATTTTATTGCAAAAAAAACAACAGTATATTTGTTTTACTTATTTCTTACAGATTTTAGATGATTATATAAAATCTGGACTTTTCCCTCGTTCACTACTTTCTGCTGAAATGCTATGGAACGGTAATGATATAGATGACACAGAGGAAATTCTGCCTGAACAGAATGAAACAGAGGAAATTCTGTCTGAACAGAATGACGTACACAACTCCTAGCATTATTTTTAAATTTCAGTATTTGCCAACATATTATATATTTTTAACATTCCAAAGTTCATAGAATTATAAACATGTAAGATGTTAATCTCATTGTTTTTGAGTGTGTCTGTATGAAGAATAGGAGAGAATAAATCTTGATGTTGTTTGCTTGAGGAATATATTGGAGATCAAGTATTTGATTTGTGTATGTTTTCATGGAGAATATGTCTGTTTTCCTTTTATACTAAGTAAGCCATTCCTGTAATTCTTATCTCTAGAAAAATTCCGCTTTTTGCTATATTTTGATTCCGATCAAAGATATTTTTGAATCTTTATTTTATATGCTTATAAGTACATTGTATAAGAATCCATCACTTATTGCCAAAGATTTTGCTAAGTTGTATATCATTGTATACACTCCAACCTCTCTGTATAACAGAAAGAATGCCTGATTAAATATTTGCTCACGTACTTTTATGATGTATACACAAAACTCCCACAAAATCATTTGATATATATTTGTACATTTATGCTGGCATATGTCAAAATTACATGTATAAACGAAGTGCTTTTATGCTCGTGAATATACGTGCTGTAAATTATTTTTTTGCCTTAAATTTTTCTACATGATATAATTGTTTTTATCAACTGAACATGCCTTTGTTTATTATTAATCAATGTACAATGTGATCTTGTTAAAAAATGTAATAATTCCCTAATATTTTGGAGTTTTAAAGGCTCATTAGTTGAATGACCACATTCATTTGCTTCTGGTCACCTGTCTAATTTTTACTGAATAATCTGTGATGTCATTTCCTGCCTCATTTCAATTGTACCCAAATCAAGCTAGCAATTTTGATGCCTCTATAGATATTAAGATGAATGATTCATATCATGTTTCTTGCCTCTTTGTTGCTTGAATGAATATTAAAAATATAATTTCTATATCAAGATCATTTCTAAGATACTTTAAATTTAAGCTTTATCAATTCAATTTTGAGAACAAAAACAATATTTGATCCTTGATGCGATTGTACTCAGTTTGTTGTGTTACATGTAAAGAGAAAGGGCTGATAGAAATAATCATGTTTTTTTTTTATGTACAATGTGTCTTTTTTGCATTTAAACTTCATGTTGATACAGAGAATATATGTACAGTATTATTTGAATATGTGTGTGTAAATATCCAAACGGCAATATTTCCAGCTAATATTGATATCTATTTTCCTCAAGGCTTATTTAGTTTTCACTTCAAAACAAATTCTTTGTTTGTGGAATATTTATCCAAAGTTCAGGTATCTACATGTATTCTCATATAGGCTCATGGAATATGTTCAGTCAAACTCAATATTTCGAACATAGTGGGGAAAAAATGTAGATATTAAGTTAAAAACCAATACAAAAAAATAGAATTTAACATTCAAATTCTTATATAGATTTTCAATAGTATTCAAAATTTACGAAGTTTGAGATACTGAAGTTAAATTGTACACCTTATGTTATTTTTAAACTGTACATGTTTTTAACATGTATTTTCTATATCATGCATTTTAATTATAAAGCAATGTGTTCACAAGATTATATTATTTACATTTCATAATCTTCAATCTTTTAGTCATATCTTATTATGTACTTTATCTGTAGGTTTTTTTGGTAGTTTCTTTATATTTGAGCTGAAAAAGAGAGCTTTATTTATATGTTTACAAAAGTTGCTTTACATACAAATCTATCTCTTTCTCTCTCATTTGCTTTTTTATACTGAGAGACTTGGGTGAATATTTTACAAATAACAACGATAGAAGCATTTTTCAAATGCTGAAATACCCTGGTAATTATGGCGTTGCAGTAGTAGCCAATACCTAAATACTATTTTCAAATAGTAAACAAAATTAAATGTGAAAGTAAATTTATCCAGTGAAAATGATGAAACATTTGTTTTGATTATGCAAAAGTTTATTGTCATCCAAATTCTATGGAACATATAATGGTTTTCAGAGTTGGTAAGTTGAAGGGTTTTGGGTGGGATGGGGTTAGGTTGAGGCGGGAACGGTTTGTTTGGTGTTTGTACAGCAACTTCAGTTCTTTGTAGAGCATAACTTTATCCTGTTTAAGCAGTCTTCAGACCTTAAGCTTTAAGAAGTTTTCTTTCTTTTTTAATTTAAATCTCCATGATATGATTACCTTACTTATTTTTCTTTGCATATCATTTCCAGCTTCTGTAAGATGCTGTTTTGATTTTTACATTTGTTATTTTTCAAGCATTGAATGTCGCTGAATATTATTTGTTATATATATGCAACACAAAACCAAAAAATAAAATTTTTATTTACAATGAGATTTTTTTTTCATTTTGTTTTGAGACTATTGATACAGGTTATGGAATGATTAATTTTCATCCTACATGTATATTTTTATTCGTTAAATTCAGAAATACGTCTGATACTTTAAAAAAAAAATAAGCGCTGATGCTGAGTGATGTAACACGCTGAATAACTCAAAGGTTGCAAAACATTTGATATATCCTTGAATTAATGTTGATATGGAACACGCCTGCACCTGCGATGACATCTTCGATAAGTATATTTTGCAACCTACAAATCATAATAAGATTGCAAAACCTGTCTTATTTTTTTTCCCGAATAAAAAAACACTATAATCATGAAACGAAAACGCCATTCACTATGGAGATTTATTAAATAGTTACTCTTTGTTTTTCTTGAGAGGGAGGATATGAGATACACATGTCATGCTTACATTTTTGAATGCTTTATTGAAGTTATTGATAACATAACCTTTTCTCCGTGCGCAAGTATTAACCCTTAGCAATGAAAAATTCCAGACGACGAATGCATAGTATATAAGAGATATCCAAACACAAAATATAAATTCTGAAATTTAGCAGATGCTTACAATGTTCTTAATCCCTGAATGATTGAATTTTACAAGCGGTTATAGAAAAAATGAGGGGTGTGTTTTTGATGTACCTGCTTTTGTGTATTTATGAGACTGTTGGACATAAGACATTACCTGAAAATGACAAGACGGCCGTGTTACCAAGTACAACCTCCAGCAAACAATTTAAAATTATACGGGATATATTAAATCAAGAAAGTTTATCGCGATTCTCAATGATACAGAAAATTGAGACCTTGGTGATAGATGCAATTGATAGCAAAAACTTTAGCCAGGCCCTTGAGAAAAGGCTTAGCGAAGTTGTAAAGGAATTGGCTGATTTGAAAATAAATGACGACATATTTAAATGAAGAGAATACAAAGCTCAAAGAAAAGATAAAAGATCTATATTTAATACTCATTAATTATACAACCGTCGAAAGTACAAACGTTCAAAGCCTTGATGATTCGGAAATTTCATATCTGTAGAGGAAAACTTTATTTGTGGAAAATCAAATTCAAACGCTATCGTTACAGAATTTGGATATAAATAAACAGTTAGTATTTTTGATGAAGAGAGATCTGAACTCTCTTAAAAATGAAACAATCGGTCTAAATGAGAAATATGACAAAATACTGCAAGAGAACTATGCTTTTCAAAATCAAAGTATGATGAATGAAAGAAAATCTACCCGTTTAATCGAGCGTCTTATGTCGATGGAAAACGGTTTGCGGACTCTTGTGGAGTCTTTTAAGAAAACAATGGAAAATTATCATCAAAAGGCAACAGATGTTAAAGGTAAGTTAGTTGTCTTATTACTTTGACAAATACGTCATTCACTTGTTATTTCATCTTTACGTTCAAATTTGTTGTTTCGTAGATAACTTACATGTAACTTCTGTTACAAAAGGCAATCATTAAGGTCTTCTGTTTCAGACGGAAGACCTTATAGTGATTCTTTCCCCTTTCCGGGCCCTTTTCTTTGCTTTGACGATTTCTCGGAGATGACTGGAGGGATTCTCATTAAATTTTCAGGGATGATAGAGAGTAGAAATAGCTTTCATATGTAGTTTTCATTTTTTTCAAAAGTCACTTCCGGACGTCAGATATGTCCGATTTCCGCTTTTTTCAAAAAATAAAATTGTCCGAGTCATATATCAGAAATGGTAAGAGATGAAGGCACCAAACTTATATGAGTAACAGATCTTGATAAGTAGGCAAAACCATTTGGGTTAAGATTGTCCGCTTTCACTTTCGGTCGTCACAGGAAGTGATCAATAAATCGAAAATTTCAACCTTTCTTTTATAAAACTTTTTTTGCAAAACATTTTAGCATCTTATTTGTTGTTTCAATATATATCAGTCCCACCGGAAACAAAAACGGCAACTTCCGGTAATCAGAGAAAAACTACATAATTTGAATATTTTTCTTTCCCATAATGACTTTTTTATAGATAAAGTATTTGTAATGATTTTTAGATATGTTATTCAGACTGCATATGTCTACAGTGATCTCAAATATCTTTGTAAAATTCACTTCTGGTCGCGTGAATTCCTGTCCTTAAAATGAGAAGTTATTACAGCTAGATCTCGTAAACGGTAAGAGATGAAGACACCAAACTTATAGGAGTGGTAGATCTTGAGAAGTAGGTAAATTTATTTGGGTAAACATCGGCCGTCGTCACTTCCGGTTTTCACAGGAAGTGATCAAATAATTCAAATTTTTCTTTATGGAATCTTTCTTAGTAAAACATTTTAGCATCTTATTTGTTTTTTGTTTTTTTTTTAAATATCTCAGTCCCACTGGAAACAAAAACGGCAACTTCCGGTTATGAGAGAAAAACTGCATAAATATAGTATCATACCATCCAATAAATATCTTTTATAAAAAGAGTATTTGAAATGATTTTAGGACATGTTATTCAGACTGCAGATGTCTAGAGTAACCTTAACTATCTTTTCTTTTATAATTTACTTACTAACTTCCGGTCACGTAATTTCTTGTCCTTAAAATGAGAAGTTATTACAGATATAGGAAATAATGCGTCCGCCGTCACTTCCGGTCTTCACAGAAATGATAAAAAATTGAAAATGATTTTTGTAAATGTTATTAAGACCATAATTGTCTAAAATAACGTCGAGAATCTTGGTAAGTTACACCTCCGGCCGTTTGTATTCCTGTAATCATTTTAAATATTATATGCCTTTTTAACATAGATAAAGCTCATTCATGCAGATAAATCAAGGAGAACGGAAGACCGTTTTTGTTGCTGTAGCAACAAGAGTTTCTAGTTTAATATCGGCACTGTGCGAAAGTCTGCTTTACGTATTTCTGTTTATAAAAAATATAATTCTGCGTTAAGTTTAATAAAGTGAATTGCGACTTTAATGATAAGATAAACTCGGGATAATTTTAAGTAAAATGTTTTGTTTCGTAATGCATTAACTTTTTTTTTCTTTCTCGTTACTCAATTACTTACTGCCACTATTGGACATTTGCGGAATAGCGTACAGCGAACAGCGGACTTCGGACTTCAGACATTTAAAAGCGGACTTTTCTAAAGGAGCGGTTTAAAAAATTAAAAAAATATCAATTTGATATCAAATCATCTGAAAATGTATAGGCCTATGATAGGTATGAAAAATTTATAAATCAAAGAATTTTGAAATTCGTGTTTTGATTGGTTTAATTAGAAAGTTTGCAAAGATTTTATTTGTGAACATCGAACTGTCTCGAAATAACATATTTTAGTATGCATTATTAAATTGAAAAGTATCAAATATGACCTTCAAACAACTACAACATGTACAATCTAAGAAAATGAATTGTACAGACGTTATATTTCAACTTCACATTTTTGTTTCTAATTTGCAAACTGAAGGTACAACTTCCAATCAATATGATACACTGTAAATAAACATTATTAAATATGGATGTTTTACGCCCTGCATGAAAAAAATGGGTCATATATTACTTGCAATTTGCTTTTCAATTCCATTTGCTGGGCCATTTGTCGTTGGAAAATGAACTGAGTAGAAAGCATTTTGTCAAAACTTTAATTTAATATTTCACTGTATAAAAGTTATACTGAATATGCCTATTTTAAATACAGTGGACAATTTAGAAACTAAGTTTAATGACAATAGATAAAAGCTGTCTCTCAAAGATTAAATTTTTTTTTCCCTGTTTGTTTGTTTTTACATTTTGTTGAATATTGCATAAAAGAAATGTTAAAAGTACTCAAAGCTTAATGTTTCCTGTTATTAGATATATAAAATATGCACAAAATAGACACTGTCGATTTCGAATTTTTTTTTTTGGGGGGGTTACAACTTCCATGAAAAAAATCTTTGACAAAAAGAAAAAGGAGAATATTCTAAACTCGAAAAGGGAGGGGAGTGTATGTACGGAAGGGGTGTTGGGTTAATTTCCATCTTTTAGATACATAATTTCACTGCCTATACAAGTACTGTACCAATTAGTGTTTGCTTGTGGGAGGGTGGGATCAACTGGCTTTTTAATTAACGTATTGTACCCTAATTTTATTAAGCCAAATTAGAATTTTGAGTTCTGATTCTAAGTCTGTATATAAGTCTTGCTTATTGAAATGGATTGAACCAGGTAATTGAAATTGTTATAAATCTGAGAAAGCTGAGTAGATCAGGAATCTGCATCATGTTACTAGCTAAGTCAAATGTACATCATTCTTTATTTATTTTAGATTCGATTCACATTAGGGTACATCCTTTTCTCTTTTTTCAGAGGTTGGGGGTGTTAGAACAGGCAGATAGAAAAAAGCTTTTTGAACTGAAAAATCTTGAAAGTCAAATATTTAATAATAAAATTCGAATTCGTATAAAGAATGATTAAATAAAGATGTAAATAAGAGAGAAAAAGGAAAATACATACGATCAATGGGAGTTCCGATTCCAAAGAGATTGACTGAAACATTAAAGTAATCCCAGGCCAAATGTTCCTAATTTCCTATTTATAATGTCGCAGAAGTATGTTGTTTATTGAAAACCATAATATCAAATGCTATTGCGTTATTAATTCAAACGTAAAGGTGATTAATAAATTCTACACTTTGAGGTGCTCCCCTTATTTAAAGTCCGAAGTCTGAAGTCTGTTGTCAACGGTACGCTATTCCGCAAATGTCCATTTGAAGAATTTATCTTTGACTATAAATTACTGAATTGTTATTCATATTTACATGTTTTACAGCGAAGGATTTCCGTTCTACAAATTGTGAAAAGAGTTGGGTCAAGTTTGGGGAAAACTGCTACCTTTTCTTAAGGATGGAATATTATTTTAAAGATGTGGTGGTAAGTGGATCCACAGAGAGAAAATATGCACTTGATAGAATATTGAATTTCCATTAACTTTTTAATGTTACTGAAATATTTCATTGTTATTTATTTTGTTTTTTGGGTTTCAATTCGTTTAATCTTTTTTATCTGTTTTTACAGGATTATTGTAACAGAGCCGCGGCTGGTGCTCACCTCCTTGAGATTAAATCCTCACATGTAGAAAAATGGATTGATCTACAGCTTACGATACGAGGTACATTTTGCTAAAAAAAATGAACTTTTTTTTATCAGGTAGATAAAGAAATATTTCAGTGATCATCATGATTGTTCTACAATTTCTTTTTTAGGTTTTCAACATGCATGGATTGGATTGACAGATATATTCAATGAAGGTAGCTTTGTCCTTATTTCGACTGGAAGTAAACCAACATACACGAATTGGCACAAGAACGAACCCAACAATGTTGGGAAGGTTGAGCATTGTGTTGAGAAATATAGGACAGGGTTGAAATGGAACGATAGACCCTGTAACGTAAAACGTCCCTTTGTTTGCGAGCTGAATCCTTAAAAAGATTACCTTCTACCTTAAAAATGAACTTGCGGTTGAGATGTGTTCTATACACAAAAGGGGAAATGTGAAGCATCGAAATTCAACTGTATATGTATATATTACTACTGATACCAAATCCCAATCAATATCATTGTAGAAAATGACCTACCTTTATCATTGCAGAGTAAGCTTGTTAAATAGTGTCTTCATTAGACAAAAGAGCAGGTGATTTTTTTTTTTACTTTTCTCCAAATGCTATACATTCAAATTCGATATAAAATGCATCATTATAACTCTTATGGGACTAGGAGTCCTTTTGGATATTTTCTTGTCTTTGCAAAGAACTTCCAATTCATATGAAAAGGTAAAAGAGGAGTTTTAAATGTCTTAGCTAGGAGAAATGTGTATTCTGCAATATTTAGAAGAATGAAAATTAAATGCAGACTGAAGTACATGTAACATACTTAAATATTTTTCTTCATTTTATGAATGGTATATGTGCGTAGGGAATTTGAAATAAAAAAGATATTTCTACTTTTCAAAAATATTACCTGGGGGAAAAATAATTTGCTTTTAAATTTTAGTTTTGATTCAACATTGATTCGGTATTATCCACTGAAACAGAATAAAGGCACCTTGGTGACAACACACCTAAAAAAAATCACGCACTTAAAAAAATATATTTCAAATTGCATTACAATTTACATTGGGTCAGAATCAAGGCACTTTGAAAAAATTCAAAGTGCGTTAAAGAACTTTATTCGGTAATAACCAATATTTGCCCCCCAAATCAAACTTTGATGGAGATATATCTAATTAAGTTCTTAAACAGAGGAGTATATGCTGACTTCAAAGCACTGAATATTTTTATAAGTAATGACGTCATATGTACGCAATGACGTCACAAACATGACGTAAATTTCAGTTTTTTATGAATTTTACAGAAAAATGTACATATTTCGTCGATATTTTGAGTAAAAGTCATTGAGTGCATGTGTGTTCAGGATCAATATTTTGATATAATGTGTAGAATGATAATATCAATGAAATATGTCAATATTGTTCCTGAACAAACTTGCGTTCTATAAATTCTAAAGCTAAAATTGTTGAAATTTTGTCCATTTTGTCCTATTTCTGAAAAAGGATATAAAATCGGATTAGTTTGTGACGTCATGAAAACAAAAATTGTGAATACACTGCTTTGAAACTATAATATTTTCTGTTTATATTTATATTTATATTTTTCATACAATTTATTGAATTCAGCACATTTCAGGAAGTTTTCAAAATTTGACTTTTGTGGGGGCAAATATATGCAATATACCGCATATAGTTCTTTGGTACAAGATCAACAAACTTAGGGAAAACAATCAAAGTACGATAAGAGTGATTATCACCAATTTTTTTTTTTACAATGGAGATAATTAAGGCACTTTGAAAAAGATATGTCATTGTATAAAATACAAAAAAATGTAGACTTCGATTTTAGAAACATATACATGTCATATACATGTAGCGTTACATTGTTATATTTCTTTCGAAAAATGATGAATTGATCTACCCTTATCAAGAACGAGGAAATTGGAGGTACATTTACTTTCAGAAGAATCCTCAGCTCAACACTTTATCTTCCCTTCCCAAATATATGTATTCACACATGTATTCACATATGTAACTCATTCTTCAATACTGGTGAATTTTTAAAATATATTTTTTTCTCCTTTATTTTCCAATAAATAAAGTGTAAGCAGATAGATTGATATTGATATGATTTGATACTTGTGTAAGGATAAAGTATAAATAGTTTTATGGATATGAGTTGAGGAATAAAAAAAAATATTGATCATTGTTGTATTGCATTTAGGGGATTTCAATTGCAGAAAATGTGACATCATTTTCGAATAGGCATAAAGATGTTGTTTTATTCAAAAATAAAATCATTTGGCATGATAAATGTGTACATTATCTTAGCATATAAATGAAATAATATATTTATTTTGTCAAACATCCTAAAATTATCCTAATTATTTTTTTCTGAACTTAAAAATTTGTGGTTTATGTTCGTAACGCATGGTGTCCATATGCATTGAACTTTTTAACACCTCTCTACAAACATTATATAATTTGTCAAGTTCAATTTCTGTGTTTAATTAATGAGTATGTGTGATAAATACTTTTTAACAATATGCTTCATGAACATAACTCAGTTCTTTTTGTAATTTTAAAATGATCTCTGATTGTAAAATGTTTGGTGTCTTGACCGTTACGAACATAATAGCTTTCAGTATGATTGCTAAAATAACAGCCAATGAATCATAAGTTTGGCTAAGGAAGTCCATAGCAGTGGTATATTTATAAATTGAAAACGAAAGTAGGATGGTTGCGCAGCTGTCTGCTAAAAAACATGGCGATGCTCATTGTGTCCACGTGGAAGACAGAAGTTACGTACATAATAGATTCGGTAAGTATTTTCATATTGTATCAATTTTAGTAAACTTTTAACACATAAATACAGTCATTGTATCTTTATACCGTGTAGCTATTAATCAGAAACTGAAATATGTCGCTTATGACCATATAAAATGCATGAACCTGTCCGAGTCGAGTACTTTCGGTTTAACATTTGACTTTTGATTCGTGTCTTTTGTTACGAACATATGTTTTTGCATTATTTGTATAATCTATTAATGATAAAGTTATATTGTACTATATTTTATTTTATATTTGTTAGTTTTAATGTTCTGCTCTTATCAAATGATGAATACTTATTGAATATTTGTTTTAATATTGCCATATAATTTACGCAATTACGTTCATAACAGAGACACGAAAATTTGAAGTAGTGACATAATTTGTACTTTAATTGCATTATTTCTGGTTTTATCAAGGATATATAATAAATATAATTGAACAGAATATGTGTTGATTACATCATGTTGTATTTTGTTTTATATATATTTTTTCTCTTTCAGATTTACAAGAAATGACTGAATTATGTTCGTAACAATGACACAAAGATCCAAGACTCAAAATAGAAGACCTACGATATTTAGTAATCCATCTGACAATTTACTTGTCTGCATTAATTCTCTTTGAAAGCTAGCCTATTATTAAGCTTTGAAATGAAATATTAAAAGTATTAAAGACAAGTGTTGGATTCTCTTTTTTTGTTCCGTTTTAAAGCCTGATTCGGAGTTAGGTGTCCATGTTACTTACATAATTTCTCCTTTTTTGAAACTAGAAATAAAAATTGTGACTTTTTAAATGAATTCCATTTATTATATCATTAAATATGACTTCATCATACTATATTGATTACATTATTTTCATATTTTAACAACTTGTTAAATTCTAGTAACTTGTTACTTGTTTAGTGCTTATGTAAGTAACGGTGTTCATTGGTAATCTTGGATACATTTTCTAATTATAATGGAATAAGGCAGAAATAAGTCATGCAATAAAACATGCAAACTAGTGTTTATATACTTCAAAAAGGATTCACCAGAAAAGAATAGCTTATTGATTTAAAAACAGTCACTGTGGACACCAAGTTACGTACATAAAATTTCAGACATACTTGTACATTTGGACACCTATCTCCTCTTTAAGACTTCAGATTATCTTCCCATCAATTTTTTTTCAGAAGCAAGAAGGGTACTGACTCAATTAATATACATAAATTATGAAATTGATTATTTTTAAAAACTAACCCTTTGGTCACACATCTGAACTCAGTACTGAAGAATGAGTTATGTATGAAATCAATTAATCTACATATTTAGAAGTAGTCTGATTGCATAACATTTGTTTATGAGATATTTTGAGAACGCAAAATTCTAATGGATTGAGGTAAAAATTTTAGTTGAGAGAGTAATGTAGCTAAAGGTTATTTTTCTTGCTATGAAATAAACGAGTCAGCCTTTGTTTGATATCTATACACAATAGTTAGAAGGATGAATATGACAGAATGATTGATGGATAGATTTGATAGGGAGAGAGAAAGAGAGAGAGAGAGAGAGAGAATTGTCATTGTGTGGAAAAATGATAATTTCTCTCTTTTCCCTAAAAGTTATATAATAGGTAATTTTTTTTTATTTTTTATGTTCAAACCTGAACTTTAGCCCGAAAAGAATGGAAAATGCACATATTTATACAAATATTGTGGGGTTGGTAAAGATACCTGCACATATACTAGTATATAAATGCATCTTTTTAATTTTGACATGTGATATTGATCCTGATAATTCTAATACGAAATGAAAATAACGTGCAGAATGTCTTAAAGTTTCCTAAACTTAAGAAAATTATATGCTTAAATTAATATTAATGTAAGGTGCGCTCTCACCAGCGATAACGTCTTTGAAAACAATACGTTTTTTTGCAACTTAAATATGATAAGAAAATAAGAAAAAAAAATTTACTTTCTCTTATTCTGATGAAAAATAACATCGAAGTTAAAAAAAAAATCATCTTGGCATTGGAGAAGATAAACAAAATTAAATCTATCTTGAACGAGAAGGATGCAAGACGTTTTATGTTAACCTTATTATATTAATTTACTGAAGTTGATAAGGTTTGAAAAATCTTTGCTTACT
Source organism: Saccostrea glomerata (assembly GCA_003671525.1). NCBI lineage: Eukaryota > Metazoa > Mollusca > Bivalvia > Ostreida > Ostreidae > Saccostrea > Saccostrea glomerata. The sequence goes on from PRKT01000144.1 coordinate 464,174, forward strand.
ACTATATGCAATGAAGAAATAAAAGCTCTTAATACTTCTAGTGCTCGTTGTGTTAGAAACACCTTAATTCTGAATATGAATTTTTAATTTCAACAGATCTTTTTATTCATTTTAATTTTCATTGGAAAAGATTAGAGAAATGACGGGAACGTTTGTGCTATATTTACTTCTCTGTATTCAGCAACAATTGGGCGTGTTTCTACCGGCGAGGACAGATTGGTAGAAAATCGTCCTCGTTTCCCAGAATAACCTCCAGCAAACAATAAAATTAAAAGCTATACGGGATATCTTATATCAAGAAAGTTTAGCGCGATTCTCTATGATACAGAAAATTGAGACCTTGGTGATGGATGCAATTGATAGCAAAAACTTTAGCCAGGCCCTTGAGAAAAGGCTTAGCGAAGTTGTAAAGGAATTGGCTGATTTGAAAATAAATGACGACAGATTACAGGAAGAGAACACAAAGCTCAAAGACGAAATAAAGGATCTTTATTTAATACTCAGTAATTACACAACTGTCGAAACTGCAAACGGTCAAAGCCCTACGCGTGTTTGTTAAGGCAGCACACGGATCAGAATTCGGCGAATTAACACTTTTTTATAATATGTAACACTAATAAATCGGAAAAGTCATGGATAAAACTTTTCCTATCATTATGCATTCTAAAGTGTTAAAAGCTGGATAGGAAAAAAAATGTCTATATATATAGCATGCCTTAGAGGTCATGGTACACAGTGCTCACGCAAGCACACTAGCTACGAAAAAAGCAAAAATCAGTAGAGCGTTGAAAAGCCTAAATGCATAAATAATTCAGACCTAATCTAAAAAGGGGGAGTAAGATTTAAACAAACCTGAGTTTTTACTCAGTTAGGATTATTACTTATTTGTGTGACTAACAGTGTTTTTCCCTATAAGTTTAAACTTTCATTGTGGCTCAATGGCATGGTTTGAACATATCTGAACATGTCTGAATGTATACTATCTAAGAAAGCCTTTATGTAAATATGGCCAATAATGGTTTTGCTATTATTAAGAAGAAAATTTCTTTTAATTTCTTTTTTGTTCTTTAGCATAATTTTGCCTGTCTATTATGACATCCTACACCGGGGTCATCATTTGTATAAATTTAAATCTATACTAAACCCAATCAAAGCTTTGCTGTTTTTGAGAAGTTGTTTTTCTCTTTATACTCCTTTGTAAAAATTCTTATTGTCAATTGTTGCCCCACCCAACCCTTAAAGGGGGGATGCTTTAAAAAAGATGAATCTACACTACCTTAGGAGGTTTCTATATAAATTGGGCAATCATGGCATTGCTGTTCCTGAGAAGAAGAATTTTAAACATTTTTCGAATATATATCTATGTTTAACTTAATTCTCCACTCCATGTTGTGGCCCCTTCTTACCCCGGGTCATGATCCCATAACTTGAATCTACACAACCTGAGGGTACTTTCAAATAACTACCGCTGTATAATAAATCATTTCATTGCTGTTCTTGACGAAGACGATTTTAATACAAGATATTTCCAACATATTCCAATGCAAAATTTTGTTCATCCATTGCGGCCTCACACTTCCCCAGGGAGTCATTTCTTCAACAAAGTTTAATCTACACAACCTGATAACTATTTTAACGAGGGTTGTCCAAAAATTCGTGGACAATGACTTTTTTTTTTAAATAAATGGTTTTATTTATATCTAATGTATATCAAAATATTTCTTATGAAAAACCAAGTCCGAAAGATTTAATTTTTACTGATGGAGATTTATATTTTTGTACAAAGAGAAGTCGTTAAAGGTCGCAAATAGTCTGCTCGGCCAAGTCTGACGTAAAGCTAATTTCATTATAACGTCATACATTTGGAATTGGATTTTTTAATGCATGTTCATGGATACACACTGCATTTCCTTTATTATGTCACACTGCAAAGTGCTAGCAATAATCTTTGAATATAAATTATAATTTATTTAATTTTTTAAATTCAAAACAAAGCATAATAATTTACAACGACATCAATATAAACAATTTGTATACACAGGCTGCACAGTCTGGTTTGATGTTTTGCTAGATTTATAACAACGTCATGAATAGAAATATCCATTTGCATCAAATAACGTGTTTTCAAATCCATGTAGAATCTTTGAATTTGTACGCACCGATGAAAAAACGTATATACCTATCTCAAATCAATAAGCTAAATATATTCTAATAACTTTGAGTTCTTCAAACAAATAGTTTTCTATGGCGTCGTTACAATCGTATTAAAACATAATTTTTTAATAGGACGGTCTCCCGGTCGGACGGCCGACGTCGCTTTTTCTGTCGATTTTGACACTTATTCGTTAGGGTTTTTGTTAAGTTTTTTCACTGTCTATAAAGAAACCGATGCTTAAGATATCAAAAATGATTATAGCCTCTTTATATATGTTACATATAATTTCTCTTAACCTTTGACTCGTTTTATATAAAAAATAATTATTTTAATCCAAACACTTTATCTCAAAGTTTATGACATTTTAGCCTTGCATGATTTTTACAAAAATATAAAGTTACATCAATAAAAACGAAATCTATCTGACTGTTTTCCATAAGAAATTATTTTGATATACAAAAGATATACATTTATTTTCACAAAAACGTCTTTGTCCACGAACTTTTTGGGCAACCCTCGTATGACCAAGCATGACCTTGCTGTTCTTGAGAAGAAGCTTTTTAAAAAAAAAATCTTTGACAATTAAGAAACTATAACACACCCTTTTTTGAGTTTACAAAAATTTTCTCCATTCAGACTTAATGTTACTGTATGCGTACATAAATTAGTGCATTCAAAATTTAACGAAAGCAAGAGTTATGGCCCTAGGCTCAATCAATCAAAAGCTATAAGAATGGTTAAAGTTTGTGCTGACAAATAGACAAACACATTATCAGACAGACTGACAGAAGACAGGGCAAAGATTATATATCCACGAATTCCGATTACCTGGGCATAAAACAATCTAGGTACATGTATAAGGTGAACTTTCTTAATTTGCTTAAATTTGAAGACCTGTACTAAAGAGAAAGGGGGTTAACAAGGAGCCTTCAGTGCAGTATGTTCAACATACAATCAGTGTAGAAATATGTAGCGTGAAATGTTTATCTACACACGTACACATTGTTTGCTTAAATGTTTATTTAAGAAAATAATTTTCTCCTTGAAAGTTTAAAATAAGTAAGGCTTGGTATTTTTCACGAAACTTGACAGCAGCTGTTGATACCATATACCGTATAAGTGCAAATTTAGCGATTTGTCCTGCAAAATGGGTATTATATTTTTAGGGAGAAGTAATTTTAGCGATATCCAAACGATCACTGAAAAAGCCATCAGTGATTCAACTAAAACGCAATTAATTTTTAGTGAAATTCAATTTTAGCGATCTCAGCACCCTCGCTAGTAATGCCAAAATTTAATCATCGCTAAAACAAAATTCTGCTTACATGTTTACGGAATGCAGATGCAAAATCCTTTACAAATTTATTAAACGTTTTCAGAATTCTAAACAGTGTTTACAAATTCACACCTAAACAGTAAATGATGCGATTGGTAAAACTAATTTATATACAAAATTGACCACTTTCATAATGAAAGGGCATTTGAACCTTAAGATTTTTAATTACAAAAGGTGATGGTGATTGCCTTGACATATTATAATTACTTTATGTCTCATTTGATGGTTACAAGTTCTCAGTATATTCATTGAGAAACAGAGGGAAAAAAGAGTTTTTAGTGATATTAATTGCAATATACAATGTATTTTAAACTTCTAGACGATATTTTTAAATGATTAAAGGATAATCAATATATCTCAAATTTAAATAGAACATATAGAAATTAATTCGAAAACTAAAAAGAGAAGATGAAAAAAGTACAGATATATTCTCTGAGAAATTGCACAAAAACCAGATAAATAAAATTTATAATAAATTTAAAAAATGAATTTGAAAAAATCAAAGCTGAATAAACAGTTGTAGATGAATGTCTTATAGATATATTAAATCACGCTTTGGTGTGGCATTCTTCCTTAAATATCAAAACAAACTTGACCACATTCATATTCCATGGGCATTTAAAGCTTACGATATATGTATTAAATTACACAGAGAGAGTGAAAGAACGGGGGAGTTTAAATCATGGCGATGGTATGGACATTCCTGTTTATGTCCGGCCTCTTGTTGACCAATTCTCAGTATATTGAGGTAACTGAAAAAGATGACTGTATAAGTAATTATATGTTCAAAAAGATAATGGAAGAAATTCAAACGCTTCGGATGCTGCAGATAAAGCTTCAACGTGAAGTAGATGAGCTACGTCAGAATGACAAAATAATCAGATATGTGTTGATCAACAGCAATTTAACAAGTATGTATGGTATAAATATTTCATTTCAATCTGGAGAGTCTTGATAACTTTTCTTTTTAATAGTACTATAATAGTTCATAGTATTCTTCATCATTCCCTGACACTGCGTTTAAACTTTTATAGAAAATTGATATGAGATTAGGAGAGGGTAGAATCTCTTTAAATATTGGCAATTCTTCCTGAACTGAACTTAATCCTAAATTCAGAGTTTATTGACCGTGGTTTTAAAGTACACTTGTTCCTAATTCATTTGCATGGAGGTGTTCGCTAAAATAAATAAATAAGAGGGGATGTATGAATTAATTCAAATACTTTTAAAAGGAAACTTAATGTAACATAAACGTCAAATGTTGAATATGAAAACATATCTTCAACAGAGCAATTCTGTTACTTATCTTATAAAAAAGATATCTTTGCAGTGAAAATAAGAATAGTAAAGTTTCAGGAAAAGCGTCAAAGAAGTCGGTTCACGTTATGCATAAAATGGCCCTGTAGATATACCAATTAATTGATCAACACTTGATTTCCTATTTGAAGCATTAAAATAAAATAGAGACTTGATGCTTTCATATCATATTAAAAAAAATTCTTCAAGAAGTCCAGGTCTAGGAGAAATGGCTTTCTGAAATTGCAATGTTCTTGAATTTTTAGGTAAACAGGTATAATTGTATACTTTCAGTGAAGAAAAAAATATGAGCGCACTCTTTGATCTAAAAAATAAAACATGTCCATTAATCATCAGAAACAGTTCTATCATTTACTAGTTGCATATTTTAGATCAGAGGTTGCGCTCTATATCAAATATCAAAAAATAGCTTTAAAAATTGGCCGTTTTTGTAGACTTTTTCAGAATAGGAGGAAATTGACGCATTTCGTGACGTCATAATGCATTGACTAGCCAGAAAATGACGTCATTTTTTATAGATACGCAGTCACCAAAGATCTAAGTTATATTTAATGCATTGTTAACTAAAACTATGCAGTTTCAGTTTTTCAGAAATTCACAGGGCCAAATAAGGCAAACATGACCCTTGTTCTTTACTTTGCATCACCAAGCATGTTGAAAATAAGCTACCTTTTGGAAGCAAAACTAATAATCATTTCTTTTATGCGTTAAAACTGTTGATACTATCATATCTATAAAAAAAATTTTCAATTCTTGTATACGAAAGATAACAGTATAAATTAATTCAAAAACTTCACGAGAAATTTAAAAGGGGTCTAGAATATGTTCAGGTCAGGTGCCATTTAAAGGCAAGCTATCCCAAACTGTATCAAAATTTTTGTTGAGGTACTTATAAATAAAAAACGGCTTTTCAACGCCGAATAAACATTAAAATCTACGAACAATAATCATGTAGACAAACGAGAAAGAAAGGGAAGGTTGGTTAAATCTGTATATAGGTATTCCTCACACTCTTCTTTATATTTCAGTTTCATTTCTTTTTATTAAAGGTGTTCGAACTCCTTTGGATTGTTTAGAAATTTATAAAAGTGGGCAAAGAAAGACAGGGATGTACAAGATTTACCCATTTGGCGAAACCAGCAAAGCTGTCAATGTGATGTGTGATATGGATTCACGAGGAGGAGGATGGACGGTATATTGATTGATTGATTGATTGTATGTAATTTAACGTCCCTCTTGAGAATTTTCACTAATATGCAGACGCCACCACTTGCCAGTGGAACGCTGCTAATTTTGTCCCATGCTCGGCCCTTAGCGCCATTGTGCAAAGAAGGGGCCTTTTTCGTGCCAGTACCTACCGCGACACGGGACCTTGGTTTATACGGTTCCATTTGAAGGACCGGTCTCCACGTCCCACGATGGGATTCTACTTGCGACACAAGAATCGAATCCTTACTTTGCGACTCTACAGCAGACGGTATGCAGTGGACGGTACATAGTACAAATGTATCTTTGAATCATGACAGACCCTACAGCGTATACCTTGTGCCCGACACTAGGAGAGAAAGTCATTGTTCTTTTGAAGGAGACTTTTCAAATCGAGTCACTGCTTCATCGTAGAAATTAGCACGTCAGAGTCGTCACTGCCACAGCCGAGTGACATACAAAGCCAAAATTTTAAGCCCTTCACTGGCAAAGGGTGACATCTCTATATACATGTAGGTGAAAATAAATCGAAACGTTTAACTTAACATTACCATAATCAATCCACCCTTGAAAACAACACGTTTGTGTCCTTAGACCCTAATATATCTATTTTGATTGTATAAATTATTAATGTTACAAGTGGGATTTCCTTTACATCCAAACCGGTTACGATAGACTAGTGGTAGAGTGTTGAACGGGAGGCACAGTTTCGATTCTTCGATTCTTGTCTCCTGCAAAGTGTCAAACCTAAGATGAAATCAATGAAAGTCATCGTTTTTGTGAAACATCCGGTATAAGATCTGAAAGTCACAGGGCCTTCAAATAAACTGACATTCCATCTCAGAGTAGGCTTTGACAATATATGGAACCCTTGAATGTTAGTTGGCGTAAATATTGAGAGTAGGTCTAAAGTTGAAACCCTTAACCGGCATATGGTGCATCTTTTTATAGGTGAAAATTATCCAATAGGACGTAAAACAACAAACAACCAACTAAACAACCTTTAAAAAAGATGGACGACCTGTCAATTCTCTATGATAGGGTTTGGTTGGTTTATAAATCCTAAAACATCGAAGGGTTTTTCTATGCTAATTTTTGAGAAACCTAACAGCTATGTGGTATAAATTTATCGTTTAATATTACGTGAATCATTTTCTCCTTCGAATTTATTCAGTGGGTTTAAAACAGTATGCGGGTACGTAAAGACTGCCCGAAAAATATCACTGTGTCTCTAATGTAGAACTACCAACATATGAGTGTCATAAAGTCCATGTCCTATTTCAAACTACATGTAAAGTACTAGAATGGTATTTTAAAATCTCCTGACTTCAGTTCTAAGCCTGAATTTGTGTATTTAATTTTGAATTTAACAAATAAGTTTCTTTGTATACGTTAGAATGCAACTAAGCGAATTCAATACAAGATTGCAAGAACCTAGCTTCCAAATGCTCCCGATTTACAGGACTGTTGTTACAGATTGAATTTATATGCGTGTATATAACAGACTGGCGCAAATGGTTAATAAAGATTAGTTCAGATCATTTACAACAAAATCAATTATGGTAGGAGAAAGTTGTTTAAATGAATCTTCCCTGGGATGGTCATGTGATAGCGTAAACTCTCAATATATAACGATATTGACTTGTTTAAATTGCAATTTAATGCTTCGCGCAGCTTTATCATAGATGTGTATATCAAAAGCACAACTTTTTTCGACGAAATCACCATGCATAATAATCATCAAGTACCTTGATACATATCTTTTTTTTTTTTTTTTAATATTTTAGGTTATACAGAACAGACATCGAGATAATCCAAGAGTTAATTTCAACACTACTTGGAATAAATATAAAAGTGGTTTTGGAGATGTTCAAGGAAATTATTGGCTTGGTACGAAAATAAGGCAATAATACAAATACATGCAAATTATACATACACATGTAGTGTTTTAAGAGCAAGAAAAACATTGAATCTCAATTGTATTCATCTTTTGCTCTATTCAGTTATAGTTCAGATTGTTTTCATATGCGTAATTTTAGGAAAATAACCTAATTATAAAGAGGTAATTTAAAAGAAGTACATAAATTATAGAAAATGAGCATCAAACTTATCTTGCATGTGTAGTAAGGTTTCTACTGGGATATGCAAAAGTCGACTCCTTTTCATAATTACATTTATCTCTTCTTAGAATTTGTTTTTTTATCATGAAATTCTATTTAGTGAGAGCAAAATTGATTTAAATAGTGCTGAGATGGGGTAAACATGCCATTATCAGAGGTTTATGGTAATATAAACGAACGTCTGAGGCCAAAAAAAATATATGTACAGTATATAATTATACTTAATTTATTTCGGTCCATAGAAAAAGGGAAGGTGTACCAGGCCTAAACTTTAGTATAAAACCCAACCTTAAAAAGAATGGGGTAAGGTCATCCTCACAATTTTATTTTTGATGGGAGTAAACGAAGAAAAATGTTTTTGCATCAAAAGTTGTGTTTTTTCTCTAGATTTTTTCTTAATTCTTATTTTAACTGCAAATTTCATTTAACTACAGAGTACAACATTGAATTAAAAATATCCGAAGACATACACACTTTTTTTATAAATAGGTATACAAAGCCGATTATAATTATTTCATGTGACAGGTCTATCCAAATCCAAGTTTGACACTGTCCTTGTTCTGTTTGTCACAATAAATCAGTCTTGATAGTTTATTTTAATCAATGCAGGTTTCTCTTTAAAGGAAATGATGCCATTCACAAATTGACCACTAAATCCAAATCAGATTTGTCAATACGAATCACAAATACAAGAAATCAGTCATATGAAGTTAGATATACCTCGTTTTCCCTCTCTGACGAAGCTGATGGCTATAGGCTTTCTTTGGGGAACAAATCAGGACGCATTAGTGAGTATTTACCATAAATGACTTAAGAAGACAACTCTATATAGTTACGTTTATATATGTGAATCTGAAAAAAAGGAAGACCGCATTGTAATTGATATTACTAAACCAGGCTTATTAAGTATTAAATGTTAAGAAACATTTGTTATCATTCAAAGGTGAAAATAGGAAAATTACAAGTTCATTGTAAAGAATATACACTTCTTAGTTTTAAGTTGTTTTCCTTTTTTTGCATTGAAGATGACGCATTTAGAGATTTCAATGTACTGTTACGAACATGTGAAATTATGTGTTAACTTTGAAAAAAGAAGTAAAATTACAAGTTTACTATAAACAATTTAAACCTTTTAGATTTAAGTTGTTGTTGATTTTTTTTTTCATTTTTCGCGTTGTAGATGTTGCATTTCGAAATAAGAATGTCCATGGTCAGCTCCTTTCTACCTTAAAATTTACACTTTTTACTTTTAAGCTGTCTTTTCCTATTTTTATCATTGTAGGTGACGCATTTAGAGATTACAATGTCCTCGGTCAACCCTTTTCTACCTTTGACATGGACAATAATCACAGATGTGGTTCTCTCTGTGGAGCCGGATGGTGGTACAATTATTGTACGTGGTCCAATCTGAATGCACCTCTTTTTGAACATCATTCAGATCCAGTCTGGAACCCAGTGATATCTCATGGAAGATTTCTTTATCATTCACAAATGTTGATAAGAAGACATTAACAGAGAATTGTGTTAATTTCGGTTAACAGGCCTAAACATAACTAAAAATACATGTATATAAACTAACGAATAAATCAAGATTAGTTTACAATAGAAATTTAAATTCATTACATCACTTCAAGAAAAGAGATCCCTTTCATGTATTAGCATTGCAACGCATTTATATTACAATTTGAATTGTTTTCTTTGTATCCAATCTATTTTTCTTCCTTGAATTCTGTATTTTGTTTAGTTACTCTATTTGTTCGGTTCTAAATGAAATATTCAAAAATGAAATCAGATACTAAGCATCAGTAGAAGAATAAAAAGATATATCCGAAGTTTTTTTTACCAATCATCAATATTTATTTCCATTCCAGTGTCGACTCGATCGATCCCTTTTAAGAAAAAAAAATATAGCACAGAATCTGAAATATCTGCTTCAAATTTAGATAGGTTGAATGCATTATTGGTTACAATATAACATGATTTAGGTGTGTTCTATACTCAAAAGGAGAAATGCGAAGCATCAAAATTCGTAGCATTAGTAGCATATTAAACTGTAAATATACTCAGCTGATACCAAATCGCAATCGGTATAATTGTAGAAAATGACCTACCTGATACCTTTATAATTGCAGAGTAAGCTTGTTAAATAATGTCTTAATTACAAAAAAGAAAAGATTTTGTTTTATTTTCTTCAGATGCTACCTATTCAAATTCAATTGAAGAACACATTATTATAACTCTTATTGGACAAAGAGTCATTTTGGATATTTTTTGTCTTTGTCAAGAGATTTCAATTCATATTAAAAAAAGTAACGGAAGAGTTTTAAATATCTAGAAGAAATGTGTATTCTGCTATTTTGAGAAGTATGAAAATTAAATACACAAGTATATCTAACGTAGCTAAAAATATTTTCTTTATTTCATGAATGGTACATGTGGGAAGTGCACTTGAAATAATAAGATATTTCTAATTTTCAGAAATATTCAATGGAATGAAAATAATTTTCATTTAAATTTTAGTTTTCATTCAAAATGGACGCCATCGTGGCGCAGTGGTTAGAGCGTCAGCTCTAGAGTCGCGAAATAAGGAGTCAATCCTTACATGTACGTCGCGGGTTCGAATTCCACTGTGAGAGGTGGAGACTGGTCCGTCGGATGAGACCCTATAAACCGAGGTCCCGTGTCACAGTAGGTGATGGCACGAAAATGATCCCTCACTGCTCAATGGCCCTAAGTGTCGAGTACAGGACAAAATTTGTAGCTCTCCATTGGCATTGATGACGGCTCCATATGAGTGAAAAGTTCTCGAGAGGGACGTTTAGCAACATATAATCAATCAATCATTAAAAATTGATTTTGTATGATCCTTTGAAATAGAATAAAGACACCATGGTGACAACACACCTTGAAAAATAACGCACTTTAAAAAAATATATTTCAATTTGCATTACAATTTGGACAGAATCAAGGCACTTCGAAAAAAAAAATCAAAGTGCCTTAAATTTGGTACAAAATCAGCAAACTGTGAAAAGAAATCAAAGTACGATAAAAGTGTATATCAGCATTTTATTTTTTACATGAGAGATAATTAAGGCACTTTAAAAAAGATATGTATGAAATTCAAAAAAAATGTAGACTTCTATTTTATTATCAGACTGTATTATTTTATATTTCGTTAGAAAACTGATTAATTGATCTCCCCTTATCAAGAATGAGGATACGAGTGGTACATTTAGAAGAATTCTGAACACAACTTTTTATCTTTTCTATCCCAGTACAGTGTATTTGTAATCACGCATGTATGAAATCAATTAAGTTACGTATTTAGAAGTAATCTGACAGCAGAGCATTTGTTTATAAGATTTTTTGAGAAATTATAATGCATTGAGGAAGAAATTTCAGTTGAGAGAGTAATGTGGCTAAGGGTTATTTTTCTTGCTATGAAATAAACGAGTCTGCCTTTGTTTAATGTCTATTCACAATAGTTCGAAAGATGAATATGATAGATGGATAGATTAGAGAGAGGGAGGAAGAGAGAGAGACTAAACGTTGTGTGAAAAATCATAACATCTCTCTTTTTTTCTAAAAATTATATAAGAGATGAAAAAAAAGTATTTTTTTGTTCAAACGTGAACTTCAGGCACTTTAACCCGAAAGAATAAGACATACACATATTTATACAAATATTTTGGGGTTGGTACCTCCAAATACATTGATGTATCGTTTCAATTGTGAGATGGGATAGTCCTGCTGATTCTAATAAGAAATGAAAACTTTACGTACCTAATGTACAGAAAGCGCAATCGTCTGATTTTAATGACGCCAGGGTGAAGATAACGAACAGCTTTAAGTCTCGTGAACCATTCCAGGGTTCTCCACATTTGAAAATTTAACCATGGAGGAAGCTGCGCGAAGGCGAAATGTGGCCGAAAACCCTATTGCATCTTAGACTTCCTAATCTTCATTAATCAATAATTGGTTTTACAATTTTGAAACTTACCTACAGCAATACAAAACACTGAAATAACTCACTTTTTAAAGTGAAAAAAATATCAATTAAAATTGAAAAGGATTTATCCTGAATCTTACTTCACAAATGTACCAAAATTTGCCCATAACTGTAGTAACCTTCTGAAGGAATTTAAAGAAAAAAATGTTGATACAGGTAGCCAGTAACCATGGTATTAGATTACTAATTATACGAATTGTAACCTGTTTTATGAAATGTTTTGTTTCAATATGACTATAAAACTGATGAATGGATAGTGTTTTTTAAATTAACACACAGAAGAAGATTTGGACTAGTGTCCTTTTTTCTTAACGTTTTATTTGTCTAGATATTGCATTATTTCCAGTTTTGTTTACTTCTCCACGTGTCCAGAGTTAAAAGTAGTGCCACGCGACGTTTCATAACAACGGGAAGTAAGTCTAAAATTAAGACGGCGATTGAGACGCAGGTCCTATACACATTTCATCAAAAAGATTATAAAGTTAAATCTTGTAAAACAGAGCATGTTGAATTGATTAAATACAGAGGAATATGAAATTTTTACAGATATTAATATTAATATGTCTCTGTATTACCGTATCGGTATTAAATTGTAATTTTTTATAAACCCGTTATTATCTAATCATGTAGTGAACATGTTGAAGTTACCCAAAATTATTTACTTTTTTACAGGATAAATAACTCTCAAAATATTGATAACTGATTGACTCTCCATTGATTGTCACGATTCATAGCATATAGTCGCCGAGTAACGACGTGTTTGTTTAGCACAGTCCGCTTTCCTTTGAGGCATGCCAGGTGCAAGTCAGTCGTAGTTTAAACACAATTAACTACTCAAGTCATTAAAAAAGTAGCTGTCATGACTGAATTGCAATAAAATTTAATCATGGCGGATGCTGATTTTAACAATGGCGCAGCTCGTTTAACCATGGCGCACATACATTTAAACATGGCGCGCCGCCATGGTAAAACCCCTTGTGGAGAACCCTGCATTCAACAAAAAGAATCCAGGCTAGAGCAAAAACATGGAAATCTTCAAACACGAGAGTGGAATCAGGTGTTTTGGGGGAGTAGGCATCCCCTACAGAGCAGCCACACCTGTTGCAATCTCTAGGTATTGATCAGGTATACTCCTTAGTCAGATAGGTTGAGCATGCAAAGACTACGTGTACATAAGGATGAAACATATGGAACTAAGAAACAGTATTCAAGATCAAAATCCATAAAACAACACAAAAGAGGAGCAGAACATGTTGAAGTTACCCAAAATCTCCTAGATATCAGGAGTTTGAACAGGTGCCAGGGAGAGAGTGAGAGTGCATATCAATCCTCAATACGAATAAAATACTCGTATATTACGTATTCTTTTATATGTAAGTTTGCTAGTAATCTTAAGACTTTTTTTTGATAACATGAGTACTGCTAGCGCTTTGATTTTTACATGTTTTAAGCGCTGTATTTTTGGAGTTTTTTTTAGTGTGTTTTTAAAATCCGTTGTAAAAAGAAACGTGCAGAAAGTCTTAAAGTTTCCTAAACCTTAAACGATCATATGCTTAAATTAATGTTGATATGTAGAATGCTTTCAACAGCGATAGAATCTTTGATAAATACGTTTTTTTGCAACTTCAAAATGATAAGAAGATGGGAAAACAAAATAACTTCTTCTTTTCTAATGAAAAAAAATATCGAAGTTAAAAAAAATCATCTTGGCATTGGAGAAGATAAACAGAATTTGATTTATCTTAAACAAGAAAGATGCGAGACGTTTTATGTTAACCTTGTTAAATTAATTTACTGAAGTTGATAAGGTTTGATAAATATTCGCTTACTAGTATATGTAATTAAGGGAAAAAAGCTCTTAAGACTCCTAGTGCTCGGTGTGTTAAAGATACCTTAATTTAATTCTGTATATAAATTCTTGATTTTAGCAGATGCATTTTATTCATTTTAATATTCCTTAGAAGAGTAGAGAAATGAGGGTAACGTATGTGTTATATTTACTTCTATGTATTAAGGAGACGCGTGGCCAAGTGTCTGCCGGCAAGGACAGCTTGGTGGAAAAATTGTCCTCCTTGCCAAGTACGACCTCTGGGAAGCAATTAAAAATCATACGGGATATATTGAATCAAGAAAGTTTATCGCGATTCTCAATGATACAGAAAATTGAGACCTTGGTGATGGATGCAATTGATAGCAAAAACTTTAGCCAAGCTCTTGAGAAAAGGCTACGGGATGTCGTGAAGGAATTGGGTGACTTGAAGACAAACGACCATAAATTAAAGGAAGCGAATGCATTGCTCAAAGATGAAATAAAGGATCTTTATTTCATACTCAGTAATTATACAACCATCGAAAGTGAAAACGTTCAAAGCCTAAATGATTCGGAAATTTTATATTTAAAAAGGAAAACTTTATTTCTGGAAAATGAAATTCAAACGCTATCGTTACAGAACTTGGATATAAATAAACAGTTAGTATTCTTGATGAAGAAAGATCTGAACTCTCTTAAAAATGAAATATTCGCTCTTAATCAGAAATATGACAAAATGCTGCAAGAGAAGCATGCTTTTCAAAATCAAAGTTTGATGAATGGAAGACAATACACCCGTGTAATTGAACGTCTTTTGACGATGGAAAACGATTTGCAGAGCCTTTTGAAGTCTTGGAATAAATTAGTAGAAAATAATCATAAAAAAACTACAGATGTCAAAGGTAAGTAATTATTTTCTAGCAAATCCTATGGCTAATGCATCACTTCAATGCTAATTCAACTGTACGTTCAAAGTCGTTGTTTCATAGAAACATGTACTTAGTAACCAAACTTCTATTGTTAAAGGCAATCCTTAAATAATGAAATTGCTGGAAATGCTAATTTAAGTAATTCTATTTATAGAAAGAAAATAGAAGAAATTCCTTCTTAAAGTTTAAAGTGAATTGCTTAAATGATACGAGTGTAAACTTAAGATAATTCAAAACTATATCAATAAGACCAATCAGCTGCCAATCTAGTCAAATCAAAATACAGAATTATATTCAATTTGAATCTGTTTTTTCCCTATAAATAACAAGAAAAACAAGGAGATACGAAGATATGCAAAAGATTGGAATAGTTTTTCTCTCTTTTATTCTAAGCTCTCCAATTGGCTTAAACTTGATTATATGATAAAGTATATAACAGCAAACAGTCTGGTGTTACAATATATAGATTCTACAAAAATATACTTGCATGAAGTTTTTTAAAAAATGGAAATAATCTTCTACAAAATAGCAAAAGTTCTTACTTCAAAACACTTTTGGCTTATACAATCATGTATTTATAATTACATAATGTTTTAAAAAAGGAATTAAAGTTAACTTTTTTATAATAATGATGTTTTGTAATATATTCGGAAGTAACAATGCCTTGAATAAAAATCTACTTTAAAGTCAAATATACATGTATTATATTTCTTTCCATAAATTATAAAAAAAAAAAACAAAACAATAATATCTTTTGAATTATTACATTGCCTATTATTAATTTAAAGGAAACATATTACGAATTAATATCGTGTTTTTATATTTATAAGTCGGTGTTTAAAAGATGTCAGAGAAAATTGTGTCTTTTATTTTCAACGTTAAGAAATAATATAACAAATATAGCCCTTTCATTTGGTCAATCCATAAATATATCGACACTACATTAAAGCATATCGACCAAGTACAACCTTATGAAGTGGCTACGTGGTGACCAAGTCTTCCAACAATCTATTGGAATTTTAATGAGAACCGATTGCGCCCCGTTATTATAGACCTTTAGTTAATTTGAATAAATATAAAGCAGAATTTTTCCAAAATCTTATACGGATATAACGAATTACGGATAAAGCGAAGTAATTTCATAGAAACTAGTGACTTCGTTATAACCGTGTTTTACTGTATGTAAAAAAAAAAAACAAAACTTGGCTTTCAACTCGACATTTAGATATATCGACGATGTATTGTCAAAAATTAATGGTAATTCCCATTCTGTAGATATATCTTGGTGAATTTGAGGTAAAGGATACCATAGAGACACATCTTGTTCATTCATGTATTAGTATATCTTCACTTGAAAAAAAAGTTAATGGTAATCTATCAACCAATTTCTATAAAAAAGGAGATGACTCTAACTTTTAAATCGTCAACTTCCCTTACTCATACATGCTCTACGCATGAACAGTTTCTAAAACAAGGTAAATTATTTACAAACAAGTTGATGAAACAAAAATTTCAACAGTCTCGTTTCATCAGTTGTAAGTTCAATTGTTGATACAATGACCTTGTTAGCAAATATAATTTGTCATTGAGTCAACTGCTTACTGACGTTTTTCATACTAATTGTAAGTCCATTATTCATAATCTGAATCTGAAGTGCGTGGCGCAGTGGTTAAAGCGTCTGCTCTAGAGCCGCGAAAAAAGGACTCAATCCTTACGTCGCGGGTTCGAATCCCAGTGTGGGAAGTGGTGACCGGTCCTTCGGATGAGACCGTATTGATAGAGGTTCCGTGTCGCAGTAGGTGCTGTCACGAAAAAAGATCCCTCACAGCTCAATGGCCCTGAGTGCCGAGTACGGGACAATATTTGTAGCTCTCCATCGGCAAGTAGTGGCGTCTCCATATGCGTGAAAAATTCTCGAGAGGGACATTAACCAACATACAATCAATCAATCAATCATTATAATCTGAATTGAGGAAGGATTTTCCTTTTTTTCCCGATCATGACAGGGAGCACACGACGGGTGTTACTGGTTGGCAGGAGATGCTCACTCCTCCATTGCACCCGATCCTATCTCCATATTTTGGAGTCCGTGTTTGCTCTCCTATTATTGTGTATTGTTTATGGACTTTGATCTTGAATACTGTTCGCTATCCCAATATGTTTCATTTAATATACTGGTAATGTCAACAGTACTGTTTACAAACTTTTATTCGTGAGTTAGGGGCAAACTTATTCTCCACAATTAAATTCGCGATCAAGCTCTTTTAGAACTGTTTTTAAGAGACACCGTGAAACACGAAGGGGAAAATTGACAAATGTAGAATTTTTGCATGACACCTGTTGATTTTGTTCAAGCGATCAGATTAATAAGATTATACCGATTCTTGTTGATTTTATTTTTGCAACTTTTAATTTTCGTGCCACAGAATGTGAAAAAGGATGGATCAAGTTTGAGGAAACCTGTTATCTTTTTTCAAGCTTTACAACTACGTTTAAAGAGGCTGTGGTAAGTGGACCCAGGGAAAGAAAATATACACAGATCTTTTAGTAAATTTTAAAGAGACTGGTTTTATCGGAATCCCTTCAAAGTTTTGCCTTTTTTAATGCATCACTACAATAATTATATTGTAACAGAATTTCTGCGTCAACACTGTCGCTGGTGCTCATCTTATTGAGATAAAAAATCCAAAGGTGGAAAAATGGCTTGATCTGCAGTTTAAGATACAAGGTACATTTTGTTATTTTTTGAAATACATTTGTCTAGTAGTTGAAAAATGTTTCCATAATTTAAAAAAAAATATCTGTCTCTTAGGTTTTCAAAATGCATGGATTGGATTGACGGATTTACTCAAGGAAAATGAATATGTCTCAATTTCGACTGGAAGAAAACCTACATATACAAATTGGTATAAAAACCAACCCAGCAATAGTGGAAATGTGGAACACTGTGCCGAAAAGAGGCCATTGTATTCATGGAATGATAATCGCTGTGATGCTAGAATCCCGTTCGTATGTGAGCTTAGTCCTTAAAAGATAATTATCTCGTACATTATTGAACGCGTTTCCCTATCAATCGTTTATACGTTTTGTAACTGTTCTGCTTAAATTAATAAACGGAAGTGGCTACGATTGGATTAATTTTAATTTCTTATCGGACTGGAAAGATAAGAGACACATTTAATATAATAATTCAGCAATTGATTTTCTTTTTCAACAGTTGAAAATTTCTATAAGTGGAAAAAGATTATTCTTATTGTCGTAGCAAAAGAAAGAATAAGTACACTAAAGTATGTCATTTTGAAGCCTCTTTTCGTATCCATTTTAAGATTTGAAATATAATACCGGTATATGGCTAAATTAATATATGATTATTGTATACTAGTATGCATATGCTTTTGATATTAATGCCTTGAAAGTTTTGTCATAAAAATATATCGTCAATTAAAAGAACATGTTTAGATAAACCTTTAAAATTCCGGAAAATTAAACTGGTTCACATTTGAATTTAAAGCTGAAATGACTCGTAAATAAACCTAGGCCATTTGGAATATTACTATTTACGATATTAGCAACGGGCTATATATCCTCTTTGCATTTGTTACACCTAAGCGCTTTATTGTCACGGGTATCGGTGTGGAATGGTAACCCCTGTTCGTACTGGTTATCTTACCTTACCTTTACATTTAATTGAATTCCGAAGTTAACGTGTATTTTTTTGTATAATGCACTGACCTGTGCAAATATTGTAAGTTTCTTTGGTAAACATTTTCTTACTCGCCTGAATAAGAAGATGTGCACAGTTATTTTTGTCTTTTCCAAGTGCAGTATAGCACGCAACTAGGTTAAGGGCTACCCAAAGTTAGATCAGTGTATGCAGAGCCTCAGGACTTTGATTATGACGTCACACTGAAATTGGACAAATGAATCTCGGTGAATAAATAATAATTTCCTTTTTCATATTCTCTTACATACTTTGATTACTCATACTTATTGTAAATATAAATCAATGTGTAACTTATCTTGTCATTATAACATTATTTGAATGTTAAATCAAAGCCATCTTGATCTCGCTGTACTCACAGATATGACGTCATAGGCTAGTTTGACACGCAGTTTCTCTGTACTTGAGACGCAGATCAAGCTATTAGTGGAACTGAAAATATGAAAATTAAAACTAAATAAGCGTGATCTGATTAAAATTGATTCATATTTTTTAATGCATTAATCAATAGTTCACAGTCTTATTTAATTGATAACTATTAGTTCTCTTATAAAGCTGCAGTCATGCTCTTTTATATTAGGAAAGTACTACAATCACAGGTACTACCCCTCCAAAATCTCAAAAGTTCAACAATATCCGCTTGATTATAAATTGAGATATTTTATACACATGTAGCTATTGTCCCTACTATTTTGAAAAGTGCTGGGAGCAAGTTGTGTGCTGTTGATTTTTTCTGTAATTTTACATTTCATCAATGCATATAGTGTAAATGTACATAGTTCATCAAATGTCGGCTAAATTTTATATAATTCCTTGGCATGGAGAAGTTGCTCCTAGCACTTTTCGGGTTAAGAAATTTGTCTTAAAGAAAACACAATCAATTTCATAGTGAAAAATTATCCTTGAACTCTTACGATCTTTGTATCCCTACATATTTTTTCTAATTTTAATCATGTCACGTGACAAACAGCTGATGTACGTGAAGTCGCTGTGGCCAAACTCGGTTGAGACCCCATACATACATATGCATTAGTATAATTGTCATTAAATTAAAACTCATGCTAAAAAAAAATATCAACATAACATTGATTTTTTCGGAATATTTTAAGACATATTTCCTATGGGCGGCCTTAACCTAGCTGCGCATGCGTCCACCTACACTGGTGACGATTGATTACACATTAAATTAATGCGAATTAAATTGCTTTCACACGACAGCTAAAGCAAAGTAAACTAATGAAAAATGAAATTTAGTTCTACGGAAAAGGCTATTATGACGTCATTTGTAAATGACGTCATGTATGCAGAGCGATCGATATAATAATCATGTAGTCGCTATACTCGATCAACATACTTTTTCTTGATTTTTGAACCAAATTAGTAGCAGAGATACCTATATCTAACCACCAACATGTGTCAAATGACTGAATTCTGGCCTTAGAGATGCCTCAAAATTTAATTCGAATTATCTTTCCTTAGCGTTCACATGGAGCTAATCCGAAGTAATTTGATGCATAGTAAATTAATTCGAATTAAACTAATTTGCATTAAATTTTCCTTGCGAACACGATTCAAATTTAATTTATATTTACCCTCTGGCTGCGACGTCAATGTATAGAAAAATATAACTTCACTGCGAGAATAAAACGACGTCACAATTTCGTTGACATTATTTTGCGGGCTTTTCAATATTTCGGATTTACGCTAAGTGCGCGTCTTTTACAGGAATGTGTACAGGGGGTTTATTCATTTGCGATATATGAACAAAACGTTCTTTATTCATACAATTTTTGTAAATTCTAATTATTATATTAATATTTTTTCAATTATTTTTTTTATTTAATCCCAATCAAATAAAACTGTTAAACGATTGCAAGAAATGAATAAACATTAAAATCAGACGCAAATTCAAAACACTTAGACATACAATGATTATCATTATTTCTATACTTTTATAAGTAATAGTATTTTATATTCGTTATTTTACATGTATTCTCCATCTGCATGCATTGCAATTTCTCACGTTGTGCAGTCTGAAAAAAATAATAGAAATTCAAATATTTGATTTTGTCTTTTAGATTTATCGCTTTCCTCAAAAACAGAATAAAAACCAAAATTATATTATCCAAAAAAAAAGTTAATATTTTTTAAGAAAAAATTTCCTAACATAACAACTTTGACTAATGAATTCAAATTAAAATTTATCGAAAATAATTCTATGAATTCTTATGTTGTTAAAATATTTCATTTACATGTAGTAGACATTGAATGTTGACTTTAAATGATTCAACACCTGATTGCCGATAATTAATCAATGAATTATGAAGAAGATTTATCAATAATTTGCTTAGTTTATTGTCGATATTTACAGAAAATTTACTTTCCGGTCTAATATTTAGTTTGGCAAACATCTTTCGTGAAATATTGGGAATTTTTTTTTTAAATTTAAAATCTTTACCAGTTAAATATGTAGACCATCAGAAACAATTAATCCATTCGTCTTTTTTTTTACATGATTGAGATAAAAAAAGTGTTTTAAGTTTAAAAATTCAACAGTCAATATATAATGAGGACTTCCTTTCTTTTCCGGGGTTTATTTTTCGGACAAGTCGACAAGGCTTATCATTGACCTATGGGACTCCATTTTCTACATCTTTTTATTTTGATTTCAATAAAAATCAATTTTTAGTTGAGTATAAATGATCATGTAGAAAACACACAAGTACTGTTCTATCTTATCAATTGACGAGATTATGATAATTCAAAACAATTTAATATCTGAAGATTTAAGAAGATATATAATCATAATGAATGGAATATTAAAAAAAAAACGTAGGAAGCTGCTGTTCGTAGTGTCTTATCATAACAAAAATTGCACTAAAATAAGATTGTAACACGTTTTTGTGTATTTGCACTCTTCGGCAGAGAGAGGTAATAGATGCGTGTTCTGAAGTTAAAAATAGACAAAGATTCTGGCCCCACTAGGGTGACCTTTTAAGGTCTTCAATCCCTAATGGGAACAAATTCAATGAAAGTGAGAACATAACAGATATGTAGGCATTGAATACTCAGTTTATTTAGACATACTACCCATTTATTACCAGGAGTATGTTTAGTGGGATGTGTCCTAATTCATGACCTTGAATTTTGGTAAAAGTCTTCTCCCCTTTTTTTTAATTAATAAAAAAAATCCATTAAAAACATTTAGCTGGTAAAAAAAAGGTTTTCAATTATCATTCTATTTTTAATATTTAAATGCATCTTTCCACCGCAGGATTTATTGCATGATATTCAAATTATTTGAATTTTTATTTTGAAAAAACGCTTTTCCCCATAGACTTCAATGCAATCTTTGTTAATTAACTACTGCTTAATTAATGAACTTTTTGAAAATTTCTCGTGGGCAATCCTTTTCCACTATAAAATGCTTTAATATAATATTGGAGTATTGTGTACTTGACGGACATTTAAGGGTAGATAATTTGGTCTCATTAGGGATTGAAATCCTTAACCTGAACGATTCCCAGAACATACGATTCATTACAATGCTTACTTGTTTATCGGAAGATGTATTTGGTTAGGAGGAAGAAGCAACCAATGAGATAAGAGTGACCAGAGTTCAGGTGTTTGGATACATTAACTACGGAAAACAATATTTAAAGATTATGCAAAAGATTGGAAATTATTCTAAAAGTGCATTAAAAGTTTAAAAAGAACTCAAGGTCGGAATAATAGTAATTAAAATTCAAATCAAAATTTAAAAATAATTATTGCAAATTTCGAACGAGTTACAAATATGGAGATGAAAATCTACAAACGTAAACCTAGTATGAAATGAACGGCCGGGATAGACAAGATTTCAGTGGAAAGCTGAATCTTGACTGTCTTGGTTGTATTTCAAACAGCAGAGATAATTTTCTAAATTTGCGCGGTTTTTGTCAAATTATTAAAATTTTCACATGGCTTAATTTATTAACAGGTTGCATTGTTTTTATTTTAAAACTAATAATGTTTAGTATAATATTTAGTATATTGTGTGAAATTGTTTATTGTAATCATAACAATTACAAATAGATTGTTTAATTTAATAAAGAGTGGAAAGCTGAATCTTGACTGTCTTGGTTGTATTTCATACAGGTTGGGTAACACCTCCACTCCCCAACCAGGTCAGCCGCTCTGGTCCACAAATTTATAAGGAATTATATAATAAGAGAGAATAGCGAAATTGAGTAATCCCTGTACCTCCACAAGCCATGCGAGTCCAGAAGGAAAATATTGAATAAAGATGAATATATAGCATGAGTCATCCCGGTACCTCTTCACTAGTGACAGTGAACGAGTGTAACCTGATTAAGATGACCGAGGATTTTCCCTTTTAATTTTTTTTTATGAAAAATGATGGAGAGTCCTTTAATTTGACGTCAGATTCAGAAGGAAGTTGGTTAACCTTTTACGGCAGAATTTAATAGGATCCTGGTGGATATCAAACATATGCATGATCGGCCCAATATCATTCGGGACTCTGTCTTCCTAAACCTTTGCTGGTTAGGATTAAGCATCAATTAAGACTGGAGTCCAGAATGAGGTTGACCCGGTTATGATAGTCTTGTAATGAGAGAATTCATTTGACAAGCGCATTTTTATTCTTCCTGCAAAATATCGTATTGTTTAATATCTAACATGGAGTCTAATAAATATTTAGATCGTGTTTTTTTTCGATAATTTAAACAAGCATAACAGAAAAAATATGCATTGGATAAAGATCCAGATTAAAACATATATTAAACCGTGTTATTGTTGCAGATAACAGTTCCTTGAAGTATATTGATAAGTTACAGAATTTATCACAAGATCGTGCGTGTTTGTTGACACGATGTTCTAAAATTAAAAAAAGTCGAAATAATAACATCCATATTTAGAACACAGGAGGGCGAACAATAACCATGCACATCCCATCCCCGGGGTCGTATTTACAAATAATATCACTTGATTGCAGGTGCAATGTTTCATTTTTTATTAAAATGGATTATCATTATGATTAATCGCTTCACAGACAACATTAGTGCACATGAACTACAAAAATTATTTATTTTACATAGTTGTCAAGTCTACATTCAATTATTTTTACAATGAAACATTTGACTATACTGATTGGATCTCAATTAATTTTTTTTATAGTAGAATCGCTGGTAAGGTTGGGGTGTGTGAGTTACGCAAATTTTACATAAAACCTTTGTGCGGTTATGTTCGTGATATAGCAATAGCTTCAGAAGTTTACATTACAAAAACATGAGAGTTTTTTAATCTGACAAGTTAGCAAAAAAAAGTCCATGTCCTGAAATTTTCATTGACCTTACGACAACAAATGAGGAAAGGGGGGGAGGCGAATAGACAGGATACTATAGCAAAAATACAATATATATTCAGAAAAAAAACAGGGGGCAACATTGTATCCGTTTTTAGGATCTTCTAAAACGAACACATATAATGCTAACATCGATATTTAAAAGATTTTAATAGCTTAGACGAAATAGAAATGTAGAATGAGTTTTTATCTGTAAATAAAATCTAATGCGTTTTGACATGCCCAGGGTCTCGCACAGAGTCATTGCAATGGAGAAACGCTACTGGAATTGAGTCTGGGGTCATGTTGCGAAAATAGAGCTTGCTCAGCTGGGGTTCGTAACATAAAGGCTACTTAAGTCTAAGACCGTGCTTGAGTAGAAATTAAGTACAGTTGTAATAATAAGAAGCAGACTAAGACTTGGCAATCTTAACAAAAACGTATAGGCGGCCTGTAACTTTCTTATACATATAATTATAATAATTATTTAATGTTGACTTTTGATGTTAGTATTAAAACACTCCTCTATTTATAATATTCACTAAAGAAAATATGTATCTCTATGTAATGCTTGTTTCAAAAATTCAGTTTTTCTTTGGGGGGGGGGGGTAAGTTTACTGAACACTTATTCCAATATCACTCTCAACACAGCATACATTTTTTAATGCAAAAATTAATTTTAGGGATACGTTTGAAATTAGTGGCACCTTGGTTATAGAAATAAATTGAACACAGTAATAAATCATGGATCTGAATGTTCACTTTGAAAATATGAGATGACATAAATTTTCAAGAACAGGCAAGAAAGGGGATGACGACCAAAAGAGTAATAAAAAGTATTTGTAAGTCTTTTTTAAATGTTATAGAAGATGTGTAATTGAATAAAAATGTTATATTGTAAACTTTTTTGAAAATTATATTTCTAAATTATACACTGTAACGTGCTTTTACCCCAAAATTTAGGAGAGAAGAAACACTTAATATTTTCATTTAGTCCTTTTTTGAAAATTTTAATATATCAATTTTTTGGTAAAAGGACATATACAGTATGTCCTTCCCGCAGCCAGAGGGTTAAACTCTTCGTGTGAACAGGGCATTAGTAATAATCAGGTAGAGGATTCACTTATCCAGACTCAAATCTTTCTCAAAATATCTAATTACTATATGAACAGAGGTATCTTTATGTATGTACTCGAGAATAAAGAAAACTTTAATACTTTCATACCTGAGACTATTTTGTATAATACGTTGGGTTTAACCTTCAGCTCAATTATTCTTTGAAAATCAAATTAATTCAGAAATTGGACGAAATTTAATTAAAGAAATAACATGTACTTTGAACTACTACAATGTATGTATACCAGTGGATGCTTTATAATGTAATCATAATCCTATATCGGATTTCGCTGAAATATCCATTTAAGAAAAGAACATATTTGTCGCTTTTGCATTATCTTCAGCCAGTTAACTATTTTTGCCTTAAAATAAACAGAATTTATGATTGATAAGGTGGGGTATAGGGTTTTTTTTTTATTCAAATGATCTAATGGAAATTTGTCTATCGAACAATGGACGCTTAAAGACAAAGGACATAGATGGAGGTCCAAGGATAGCAAACTCACCTTGGATCATGAAATATACAGGGACCTTCCTTAAAGACAAGCATTTTTGTGCATACTCTTAGAGAACATTTAGTGATATGATAACTACTTTACACAATTCATGACATTTATCTTAAAATCAAATGGTATTTCTTTCCAGCACTAGAAAAGGAATGAGAAATGACATGAATTGGAATGGTATGATCTGACAGAAAACTATCTATATTTCATTATTATCTGAAATCTGTTTAAAATAGATTGTGATATAAAACTATGCAAATAATTTTAAAGGATTTTAAAAATAAAAGATTTAAGAAGAAATAATGATTGAAAAGCTACCACCCTACTATGGAAGCCCGTTGAGGCCAGTTCAGAGACAGAAGTATTTATATTGCGTTTAAACGTGAAACATTATATGATTAAAAAACTTCGTTGTCCATTTAAATGCCTAAGTATAAAAGTTACTGCTTGATTCTCTTACGTTTAAAGCGCGGGTATTCTGAATTTGGTACAGAGTACATTTTATTATACATAGGTACCTGAACAGCTTTCATAATTACTAATTTTGTCCTTTTTTTCTTCACAAGAAAACAGTATTTTAGGGTTACTTTAATACCTATCATAGATTTACCTTAACCACGTGTTCCAAGTAAATTGTAAAAATGTTCTTGGCGTAAACGTTGTCATTCAACAATTGGTCGACTGTTTGTAGCAAGAGCCACTGTGCATATTAATAAAAATATCCATATAATTCATAGGTAAACAAAAGTCTATTCTGCCAGCCTATATGGAACGCCGGGACTGTCTTATATGAGGATTAAACATTATATGCAGTGTTTCCTTCATTATATGCGGTACTATTTTCACTTTAAGAAGTAGTTTTTACATTATATCGTGTACAACCTCCATTATATGCAGTACTTCTCTCATTATATGATGTAGATATGTCATCATATTATGTACATCTATCATCATATGAAGTGCTTTTAACATTATATGCGGTAGTTCTATCATTATATGCGGTAGTTCTAACATTATATGCAGTAAACACAACAATATATTATGTACTTCTCACATTATATACAGTATATTCATCATAATGTGTAGTATTTCTGTTATTATGATGATGCTGATCGTTAAATATTATGTCCGGTCCAGTTAGCATTCCGTGCGGTAGATTTTGCATTTCGTTATGATGTAGACACAGTATTATTTGCGGTGCTTTCTTCTTTATGATGATGATCTTTCGCAAGCTACCCTCTGTTATATTTAGAAAGTTTTACTTTTTTTTCGCTCTTAGATATGAACATTCTTAGTGATTTTAGGTTTTATTTTTTCTATTTATTTAGTTTGACAAAAACCACATATGGCGCAAGTAAACATATATATAATAATATAGTCACATGGATTTTCTTACATTAATTTAATGCAACACGTATGAAGTTACAAATATTTCTTGTATATTTAACATCTCCTGAATTAAGAGTTTCGTTGGTCAACATGTAATTTTGAAAAGTGTACAAAATTCACAATTTAGTTCAGGCGCGGATCCAGAATTCTTTCTAGGGGGGGGGGGGTT
>PRKT01000144.1:491722-592221 GCA_003671525.1 Saccostrea glomerata
AGAGAGAGAGAGAGAGAGAGAGAGAGAGAGAGAGAGAGAGAGAGAGAGAGAGATGCACTTATTATTGAAACATTTTTATCATTCCATTGTATTAATTGTTAAACTATGGCATATAAAAAATGGCTGATATTCATTGTCTTTAACTGTACTACATAAATGATATGTATCAGGAAAAGACATACGATTTTCAGTGCAGACATTACACGCGCGTAGCAACACCCTCCCCCTTTTCCTAAACATAACTTTTACTATTGAAAATGCTAAAAGTTTTTGACTTGTCCACTTTCTTCGGGTAACTTGAGTTTTTTTTTTCTCCAGCTGACCCCTCCCCCCTTCCCCCACTTTCAAAAACAATGCTACGTCACTGTATTGAGTCGTCGTGGGTTTTACTTCAAGAATTTACTTTTAAAAAGATATGTGGTAGAAACCCCTATGCCTATTAAAATGAGAGATAAAAGGGTAATTTACATTTTGAAAAATTAGCACACCCCACCCCTAAATACAAGTAAATAAATATATGTTATGTTTTCTATAAAGCGCTGTTAAAGACCTGCGTACTCGAAGACAGCAGTTATTTTTTTCATTTTCCATTTTGACATTGATTGTCCTACACATGAAATGAATCTTTTTGAATGTCATATTGTTCACAAGAAAGATAGAAAAATGTCTAAATTTTTTCCCACTCTTAAAATATTTGTATCAGACCCCCCCCCTTCTCTCTCTCTCTCTCTTTAATAAATATACACAGTTTTCTTAAAAATGACTGTTTATCTGAATTCATTATTTCTCTAAATGTAATTGTATTTTTGAATCGTAATTGTTTTTGTGTTAAATATTTATTTCTTTCACGTGTCATTGACGTACAATTTAATATGTAATGGAATTCATCTCCTATTTCATTTCATTGACATTTCTTACATAGTCTAATCTCTCTTGGTTCATTTAACCAACGTCCAGTTTCAATTGGCAAATAATGATTACAAGTACGGAATTTGCAGAAATTTATGGCTTCTTTTCGTGGTAGAATTTCTAAATATTTTTCAAATTTTAGTTCGTCTTTGCATATTCTATAATTTAAGGTCTTTGATAAATTTTGAACATCCGAATTCCATTTTTGTTCAAATTGATCTATTAAAGTTAGTTTTACTTTCGCTCTTAACCAATTTGGATTGAAGGCTTGACTGTTCCAAATATTTGAAAGTCCACAATCATTTAAGATATTCAAGACATTATTTATCCAAGCAATCTTCTTAGTCTTTTGATTTACGATATCACTTAATTTAAACAGCAGACTTGATATTTTTGTTTCTTTTCCAAGTTTAAGTTTACACCAATATGAAATAATACGCTTTTATTTCAATGGGATGTCGACCGAGTTCACCATACACCATGCAGTCCGGAGTAGATTGTTTAAGGTTAAGAAGTAATTTACAGAATTTTAGATGTACTCTGTCTACAATTGCATTGTTCGAAAATCCCCATACTTCACATCCGTACAACAATAAAGGCTGAACAATTTTATCGAACAGGTCTAACTGACATCGTATTGATAGATTATGTAAGCGGCCTTTCTTAAGAATTTCAAATATTGCTTTATTTACTTTGTCAACTTGTTTCTGTTTTGCTTCCTTGAAAGAACCTGACGTTCTAAATAAAATACCCAAATAATTAATTTCATTTACAACTTCAATCAGTTGTTCGCCGTATTTAAATTCAGGCTTTTCTGTTTTCTTTCCTTTACTTATTATTAAAACTTTTGTTTTGTTAATATTAATCTTCAAATTCCATTTTCTGCAATATTTTTCATAACAATTAATTTTTGCTTGTAGGTGCTCGGCAGATTCAGCTATCAATACGGTGTCATCGGCATATAATAGTGCAAATAATGTCAAATACACATTTAAATGTTGTTCAAACATAAGAGATACAGTAGGTAAACCAATTGACATATTTTGTTGGAAAAAATTCTGCAGGTCATTTAGATAAATTGAAAATAAAAAAGATGACAAGTTTTCACCTTGCCTGACACCATTTTCACAATTAAAAAAATCAGTATCATTTTTATCATAAACTATCCTTGATTTGATTTGAGTATACATATTCGTAATAACATTGTACATATTTCCATTAATATTGTTTGTACACAATTTAAACCAAAGAGCTTTTCGCCATACATTATCAAATGCTTTCTCAAAGTCTATGAAAGCACAAAAAAGTTTTTTCTTATTTAGTTTCAATAATTCTGATATAATATGTATGGAAAATATATGATCAACAGTTGAATATTGTTTTCTAAAACCAGTTTGATTTTCCTGCAATATTTCATATTCGTTTGAAAAATCGTTTAATCTATCATTTAATATGGATGTAAAAAGTTTTCCAATAGAGCTTAAAATTGTTATAGGTCTATAATTTTGCGGATTGTTTTAATCAGAGACATAAATTATACGCGCATGTATTTATTGTACAGAATTCAACAACTGATAGAAAGAAGAACCTTGAACAGAGAGTTCCGAAGGGTAGCTTCCGAAAGATCATCATCATCATAAAGAAGAAAGCACCGCATATAATACTGTGTCTACATTATAACGAAATGCAAAATCTACCGCACGGAATGCTAACTGGACCGGACATAATATTTAACGATCAGCATCATCATAATAACAGAAATACTACACATAATGATGAATGTACTGTATATAATGTGAGAAGTACATAATATATTGTTGTGTTTACTGCATATAATGTTAGAACTACCGCATATAATGTTAAAAGCACTTCATATAATGATAGATGTACATAATATAATGACATATCTACATCATATAATGAGAGAAGTACTGCATATAATGGAGTTTGTACACGATATAATGTAAAAACTACTTCTTAAAATGAAAATAGTACCGCATATAATGAAGGAAACACTGCATATAATGTTTAATCCTCATATAAGACAGTCCCGGCGTTCCATAAGCCTATCAAGCGATTTATAAAAATTGTAGCCAGTGAGCTCAAATTATCACCGTAATTTTTCCAACAAGAAAAGATTAAGTGGATAGTGATTTAAATCCCTCTCCCTATTTTCTACTTGGTCTTGAAACAAATTTTTCGTAAGAAATATTTTGAAAAGAAATAGACTATAGAAAATTTCCAGTCTACTGCACATTCTATTTATAAAAGTGTTTCTACCCTATAATCTTTACAATGCTACACCACGTGTCTTGAATTTAAATCACAATAACATTAGTAGGGGTGTTAAAAACATGTAACGAGGGTCAAAGAAAGAGGACGTAAAAATCATGCCGATGTTGTGGATATTTTACTTTATGTCTTGCTTGCTGTTTACAAGTTCTCAGTATATCTATTCAAATAAAAATGTTGACTGTAAAAGTGATGAAAAATACGGAGAGTTGTTGGGAGAAATTCAAACGCTCCAAACACAGCAGATAAAGCTTCAGCGTGAATTAGATGAACAACGTCAAGACAACAAGGAAATCAGGAATTTACTGGTCAGCCGTAACTTAACAAGTAAGTATGATACATGTGCTTACAACTCAGTATTATTTTAGGTTAACGATAACTTTTTTTTCTGGTAATCTGAATTGACAGAATTATTCGCAATTTGCTATTCAATATTCGATTGGCCAATAGCAATCTAAATTGGCCTTATGATTAAAATTGTAATGTTGACAAACGGTGATCAATTTCAAAAATCCATTAATGAACATTTTTTCCCAAGAAAGTTAAAAACTCTTCAGTGTCTACATTTTTTCTGAGATTTTGCACATTGTGCTCCCTAATAAGTTTTACGTTTTGATCGTTTGGGCGAGGGCAGTCAATAGATAGCTTACAGCTGAGTGTTGATTTTGCCTATTCAACGTCAAACTACACGAATAACAGTCTGGATTTTGGCGTCACATGACGTCGGAATTTACGACAGCCGAACGTCGAGTTGATGGTTTTGTGCAATATTTTAGCTAAATGAACAACGGTGTAGAGAAGATGAAAATATTTTTTGTTTCTTTTAAACGTTGTGCAGATAAAGAAAAGTAAATGTATCTTGGTAAAAAAAAAACAATTATTCTTGGTCTATTGTACGAGTGCTGATCGGAAATTATTGAGACATTGTGTATTTTTTTCTTTCTAATGAACGTCTTTCGTTGAAGATTCGCATATACCTTTGACAAACAGAAAGAAGTCCTCAAGCAAAATTTGTTTAACAAATTTTAAATTTCTCATCTTTAGCGGTTGATAAATGTGTTTATGGCAGGGGTACACGGAGCAGTCATGAAATCAGAAATCATTTTCTTTAAATATTTAGATTAACGAATTTAAATTAATTGAGTTGGATTCTAAAATGTATCATCAAAGATTATTATTATATATATATATATATATATATATATATATATATATATGTGTGTGTGTATTGCCTCTGCTGGGGATCGAACCCTGGGCCTCTGGCTTGCAAGGTCGGACGCTATGTATCTTACACTACTCTTTGTTTTACTAATATATAATAGATATTAATATGAGTTAGGACATATTCTTTTGGCACGAAGCACGTGGCAAGAATGAAAGAAAATCGATCATTTTTGCCGTGATTTGGAGGTTGACCTGCTAAAAACACTGTAACTTGTTATTTGGAAAATGAAGATCCGATACAAAAATTGAATTGGGTCTTGGTAGTGTTCATTCCTCATTTCTTTATACATATTAGTTTGGTCAAAGTGTTGGTTGTTGATACCTGGTCATCGACATATACTTTAAACTCACACCTGACCCAGATGCCGACGTTTGGATATTACATAACTTATGTTGACTTTGTCGATGTAAGCTAAAATTTTGTTATGTAAGCACTAAATAATTATTAACCCTAAACTGTTAAAAGGATATAGGTTACAAAAGAATTGATTTAATCTATTATACAAGGAAACTAAAAAAACTTCCTGTTAATCCTGTTAATAATGTATTTAAACTGCAGATATATCTCACAAAGGTTAGAAAATAATCTAGATAAAGCAAATAAAAAATCTTTTAATAATGGATAGCATATAGGTAGGCTTTTTTATGTCCGGTTGTTATGTTCAAATTCTCAGAATATTAATTCAAATGAAAAAAAAAATGAATGAATAAGCTTTGAAAAGAAACCGCAACAGTTTTCCGAACAGTTTTAATGCAGTAAAAAAAGACTTCAGATTGAGATAAAGCAATTGCTTCGGGAGAACAGGGAAATTAGGAATTAGCTTCCGTCACTACGTAAAGAGAATGGGAACTCAGGAGCCTTTCATACATTTTACTTGACAATTGAACATTTTCCAAATCTCTGAACAATTCTGACATAAAATAATTTTGTGTTTGCCTCATGATAATGTTCATTTAAGTGAAAATATTGCCGTAATATCATTCATGGCAGAAAAATACAAAAAAACCTTGCCCTTCTTGTATAGTAAATAAGTGGTAAATTTTATCTGTAGAACAGTGCCAAAAATTATACAGATAAGATAATACTTCAAATACTGCTGTTAGTACTTTTAAACATTTTTTTTCCCTGAA
Source organism: Saccostrea glomerata (assembly GCA_003671525.1). Lineage (NCBI taxonomy): Eukaryota > Metazoa > Mollusca > Bivalvia > Ostreida > Ostreidae > Saccostrea > Saccostrea glomerata. The sequence goes on from PRKT01000144.1 coordinate 497,279, forward strand.
AAGATTTTTTTTTTACTTTTTTCTACAGATGATGGATCACGTATAGCTTTCACAGCCTATGCAAACTCCACAAGAAATTACAACTTTCAAACGATCATATTCAACTCTGTTATCACCAACGAAGGCGGGGCTTACAACAGTAGCACTGGTATTTTCACGTCGCCTGCTGATGGTGTTTATGTTTTTACTTGGACACATCTGACACAATATGGTCAGTATTGTCATGCCTATTTGAGTAAAGACGGTGTCCTACAAAATCTAGATGCTCATAGCAACTTAGGTGGACTTAGTTCTACCGTATATGCAATGGCAACTATGACTGGAATACTTCACCTCTCAAAAGGAGACAGAGTTTGGATCCAAGCTAATCCTTGTTTTGACTTCATGGGCTTACCCTACAACTCTTTTTCTGGATGGCAACTTTGATTAAATAGAGTACAAATTATTCCTACTTTTCGCTTTCTTCTTGGTTGTTTTTTTTTCTATAAACCCTTAGATCCAGCTGACAAAGCTGACAGTAAATTGAAAACGAGATATGGCTAAATAACTGTTTGATTTATGTGTAAGTGTGTGTGTGAGGGTGTGTGTGTTTGTGTTTAAAATTGACTCTGTAAACGTATCTTAACACATTCTTTTGAAAGAAATTTAGATCGTTTCATTACAATATTTTTTAGACAGCTATTTGCACAATTTGATTTTGGTCTAAATTTTCAAGTTCCTTTGTACAGGTGACCCGGCTACTATTAGCTATCAAAGTATACCCAATGCAGTCAAATCTCTGTAGTAGCAAGACATGGCCACATAATGAAATACGGTGCCAAGTTACATAAAGCTAATTCATTCAGATTGGAACTTTTATTTCTAATTTCACATGGTTTTTAGCCGTAAGAACAAGCCCGTGAATTTTACATGTGCTAGCACTTTATTTAACCATGATAACATTAAATTATTATTGAATATTTGATCATATTCTATTCAAGTTTACTGGATTGAAACTTAATAAAATTAGTTATGTTGCGGGCTTGCTTTTGCCATCATTTATACGATTCGAGTGGTTGTTTTGTGCACATTTTATTATGACGTCAATTACGTCACAAAAGGCGACTTTGTATTCCTTTCTGTGTAATTCTGTGAAAATTTTACTCAAGAAATAGCCGGCCACAGGAACAAAGATGATTAATATACAAAATACGTTATTATACGTTAATTTATAAGTTAGCATTTTTATTCTAAATTCCGATATTGTTATGAATACAGCTATTGTGTAAATGTTAAAACATAATACATCACAATAATTAATCGAAAACTTGGGTTGTTGTTTATTCACAAATATTTGCATAACCACTGCTCTCTACCACTATGAACATGTAGTCATGAACTGTGTTCATAGGACCATAGACGCAACTGCTTTTGCTATGAGTGCAATTGCTCTATCACATTTGTGTAGAACAATTACAGTTATGTAACGTGTTGAGAAGTAAATATATGAATTGTTTCATACAAGGAACACATATAAGTTTTTATTAATATTCTTTAAAAAAATAAATTCAGAATATTAAAAATTGCTGATTTATATCTTTAAAAATTCAGCAATTTTGGTCAATGTATTTAATTGTATGATAAAACGTTTTAAAAATTGTAGAGAACTGTCATTTTTTTTTTATTTTTTCGCATCATATATATTTATTCAAAGAACGATTACTCTTCACAATAGTATATCGATTTCAGCTATTAAAAATTAATATAACAAGCTGAAATAAATCATAGAAAACCATTCCGGAGTGTTGCAACCACTATTGAAATAATGACAACTATTGAAATAATTATATCAATAGTGGTTGAGAGTGCATTTCAATATCAAATATCGTTCGTAACCACTGTTGAAATACGACCACTATTGCAATAATTATATCAATAGTGGTAAAGAGTGCATTTCACCAGCAAACGGAGTTAGTTACCACTATTGTAATACGACCACTATTGAAATCATTATTACAATAGTGGTTGAGAGTGCACTTCTATATAATAACCATAGCTTTCAACCACTATTGAAATACGAGCACTACTGAAATTATTATCTAATAGTTGGCGAGAGTGCATTTCAATATGGTAACCATAGTTTTCAACCACTATTGAAATACTACCAGCATTGAAAGAAAATTTTCACGCGTCCGCAACTTTTGAAATAATTATTTCAATACATGTATATGTTTGATTCATAGTTCAAAGCACTATTGATATCAATAACTTTATCCATATTGAAATCTTTATTTCAAAAGTGAACATCATTTCAATAGTGGTTACTATCTGTTTGTTATTGAAATGTACTTTCAACCACTACTGATATAATTATTTCAATAATGATATAATCATTTCAATAATTTGATGACGGCGCTGCTTGTATCCAGATAACTGTGTTTGAGAGGGAAATACTTTATAAATTGATTGTGATTTATTAGAGAAAAGGATCATTAATCAGGTGTACTGATTTTATAGCCGTATGCTTTTCATTACTGAAGACTAGAAGCCGAGTTCCTTATGTAAGTCAGGATTTTCTCTGATATTCTTGAAAAAATCAAAGAATGCAAATATAAGTAATAAAGAACGCTTATGTATAGCAAAAGCTCTGCTGGTATATTTTCCATGATGCGCTAGCACGCGCAGTATTGACTATACCAGCAGAGCAATTGCTATTCATAACGCCATGTTCACTGAATAACGTTGTTTATTTCTTAAGTAATTTGAAGTAAAAAGTTATTACACAATGTACGGCAATCAAAGCAAAATATAAATACTTTATCTTTTGCAGCACTTAAAATAAAACATCCTATTAATACATGAAATTTGCTATTTTTTATTTTATGTTTCTCTTTGTTTGTGAATTTCCAGGACTCGTTGTGTAATACACTATCCTTTGTGTGTAAAAAGAAACAAATAAGATAAAAAAAACTTTTCAATGTTTTTGTTTTAATGATTTCCCTTTAGTACTCATCTTTGATTGAAACAAATGAAATTACATTTAAAATTTATCCAGTTCCTAATTGTTCTTTAAAACCCATTTTTAGTATGTTCTTTGTATACTGAAATAAGGTCCTATGATTTCTCAGGCTTTTTTTAATGAAATGTTTTTCTATGCTTGGAAAAAGATGTCAAAGAGCGAAAAATCTTACGAATAATGTTTGTGTGACGGAATAAAGACTATCTGACGATTATATCAAAGGAACAGTGCCCTAACTCCCTCTCTAGATTTTTCCTCAGTGTTTTTCTAATTTTATAATTCTTTAAACGATGAATTGATTAAATTCTTGAAATATTCATGAACATTCTTCAAAGACATGATTTAGTATATAAAAGCTGGCGTTGCCACTGCATATTAAGGTAGGATTCTTCTCTGGTTTCTGACTAGATGAAACATTCAAAGTATATTTGCTAATATGTTTTATATATTTTGGTATAAGGGATTTAAAAGACCATATTTTTCTTTCCTCAACAGATTTGTACAACTTTGAATAGAAATGGTAAACTGCGTTTGAAATCTAGCAAGGACTATATTTTGGCAAATATTATGAAAATATTTTCTTTTCTGCCTCTCAAAATTATGATAGAACAATGAATTTAGTAATAATTTTTACATAATCAGGGATTCAATGAATTTTTCAAATGTAAGTTAAATTAATTATACGAGACTAAACTTTCAAAATATATCAAATAAATATAATTTTGTAGACAAACTAGAATTATATAAGCTTTTAAACGCTTCAAATCAAAGTACAGATTTTAGCAAAAAATACATAAAAAGTAGTTTTTCTCTCTTAGTAAATGATCAAAACTTTTTGTTTTTGTATCATTTTGTTCACTCTTAAGACAACTTTTTTATATGTGAAAATTAGAAAGAAGTTAAATATAGGAAACATATGAAAATAACTAATATATCCTAAAAAATTAAATTAAACAGAGAAAATTCGGATTAGCGAATATCCTGTTTAGTTAGATTATTAATGTAAATTTGGTTCTATCATACCATAGAACCGAAATAGTAATATATTTTTTTATGCAAAAGAAAGAATCTTTCATATGTTGAAATAGAATAGGCATCACATGATTGGCAACACTCCTTTTTTATTCATAATGTTAAGGGAAAACATAATGACCTTGACCTGACCTTGCTTCCAATATAAAACTGTCAAATTTAATCTCACTGATACTATGAATTACTGATATTGTCTTCTTGATTCTGTGAAAATTTCATTAATTTTTAAATGTAAATAATTTGAGAAGAATCTTACCTTAATCCAAATGCGTAAAAATGTAATATCAATGTACCGTTTACTTTGATTTCATTGTGAATATCACATAACGAGTGTAGATAATGTACTGTCATCTAAAATGTTTCTGCATTTTGTGAAATTATGAACTAAATTACAGTGTACTTGTACATCTATGTCATCTTTTAGATCTTGAATATTTCGTATATAAACTTTTTGAAGACATCGTATAAACGATATTACATTGAAAATGAAGCTTTAGCTATCAAAAATGTCTAATTTTGGTCATTAATATAAACAAGAAAGCTTTGAATTAAAATAGTACAAAAATAGGACAACGAGAAGTCATACTGATTTTGTTTTTTAAAAACTTAATATTTTTAGATGTCTATTTAGGTTGTTATCGACATTAAAAAACAACATTATCAAAATCTGAAGTGTTCTTGGCTATTATGGCACCGTCACATAATGGTCGATGTCTGAATACCATTTTCAAATAATAAACGAAAAAAAATTGAAAGTGATGTTGCTCTTTTAGAGGTGCTTTCAATTTCAGTTGGTACTAGTCGGTTGAAATTTATGAAACATTTTGTTTTGATGACGCAGAAGTTAATTGTTCAAAGTGTATGGAACATATTCAGAGATTTAGGGCTGGGATTGAGGCGGGTTGGGGTGGGGAAGAGGGTGAGGCAGGATGGGTTGAGGTTGGTTTGGAATTTGAGGTACCTCTCCAGTTCCTTGCCTAACATTTTATCCATTTAAAACATTTTCAGACCTTATGCTTTAAAAAATTTTCTTTCATATTTTTAAAATATATGTGATACAGTACCCTTATTTTTCTTTTAATATCATTTCCAGCATTTGTAAGACACTGTTTTGATTTTTTTTTTTTACATTTGTTATTTTTTCAAGCATTGGATGTAACGGAATACTATTTGTTATAAATGCATCACAAAACCAAAAAATAAATTTACGATTTTTTTTGTTTTTTTGTTTTTATATTGAGATTTTTTAATAGGTTATGGAATGCTTATTGTTTTTCATCACTCGTTTACTTTTTTATTTTAGTATTACTTAATTTAGTACGTGCTTCTCTACTTGAAATTTTAGGCGTTCCTTTTTTTTTTAGATTTTTTAAAAGTGCTTTGAAATTCTGCTGTGCGATGTAACACGCAGGATGCCTTAAAGTTTACAAAATGTTGAATATAACCTCGAATTAATATTGATATGGAGCACGTGCTTGTTAGCGATATCATCTTTGAAAACATATTCTTGTATCCTAATACTGATAAGAATATTGCAAACGGTGTCTTTATTTTTTTTCTGAATGAAAAATACTTTTAAAAGTGATAATGAAAAGAAAACACCGTTCACTGTGGAAGACTACTAAATACTTACTCTGTTTTTCTTGAGAGGGAGGATATGACATACACATGTCATGCTTATAATTTTGAATGCTCTATTGAAATAATGGATAACAGAACCTTTTTTTCCTGTGCACGATTTTACTCTAAGCAATGACAATGAAAAAATCTAGACGACGAATGCATGGTATGTATAAGAGATGTCGAAACACAACATATAAATTCTGAACATTTGCAGAGGCTTTCAATGTTCTTAATCCCTGAATGATTAAAGCGGTTTTAGAAAAATTAGAGCTATGCTTTTGATATACAGACCTAGACCGTGCTACTGCACCTCAGAAACGAACCGTACCGTTCCGTGCAGAAAGCGTACCGTACCGTGAACAAAGCGTAACGTTCCGTGCACAAAGCAAATCGTTCCGTTCACAAAACAAACCGTTCCGTTCACAAAGCGTACCGTTCCGTGCACAAAGCGTATCGAACCGTACCGTTCAAGTGGTGTAGTAGCAGGGTTTAGGGTATGTACCTATTTTAGTGTATTTATGAGTGTTTTGAACATAAGACTCTACCTGAAAATGACAAGACGAAGAAATCGGCCCTGTTGCCAAGTGCAGCTTCTGGCAAACAAGTAAAAATTATACCGGATATCTTAAATCAAGAAAGTTTGCGCGATTCGCTATGATACAGAAAATCGAGACCTTGGCGATGGATGCAAATGAAAGCAAAAACTATGACCAGGCTCTTGAAAAAAGATTTAGTGATGTCGTCAAGGAATTAGGTGACTTGAACATAAACGACGACATATTACAACAAGAGAATATAAGGCTCAAAGAAAAGATAAAGGATCTTTATTTAATACTCAGTAATTGTACAACTGATGAAAATCCAAGCGTCCAAAGCGCAAATGATTCGGAAATTTTATATCTGAAGAAGAAAAATTCATTGGTGGAAAATCTAGGACTTCTTTTTGTTGCAAGTTTTATTATATTTTAGTACATGTAATTTGATTGCAAAAAACAACAGTATTTTTGTATTACTTCTTTCGTACAGATTTAAGATGATTATATAAAATCTGGACTTTTCCCTCGTTCACTACTTTCTGCTGATTTGTGTATGTTTTCATGGAGAATATGTCTGTCTTCCTTTTAAATTAAGTAAGCCATTCCTGTAATTCTTATCGTCAGAATAATTCCTCTTTTTGCTATATTTTGATTCCAATCAGATGTACCTTTGAATCTTTATTTATTTGCATACAAGTATAAGAATCCATCACTTATTGCCAAAGATTTTGCTAAGTTATATATCACTGTATACACTCCAGCCTCTTTGTATAACAGAGAGGAGGCCTGCTTAAATATTTGCTCACTTTAGTTTTATAATGTATACATGAAAAAAAACCACAAAATCATTTGAATGCATTTGTTCATTTATGCTGGCATACGGTACATAATAATTACATGTATCAACTAAATGCTTTAATGCTCCGGAATATACATGCTGTAAATCATTTTTTTTGCCTTGAATTTTTTCACATGTGTGGCAGAGTGGTTTTTAATAAATATAATAAAATAAAGAATATTTATTTATCTCAAATTGTTTTACAGTTATCATTATCATCATTGCACTTTTCACTTCGCATGTTTAATACTAATTCTGACTGGCTGACCTTGTCGACCTTTGACATTACGAGTTAGTAGTTTTATTGACCAAGGGTTTTGGCGGTAAGTTTTCTATTGTTCGATTTGGTGTGCGGGGGCACTTCCTTCTCGCACGGACAGCCAACGATACCGGCTGTGACACGAGTCTGTCTCGACCATTACATATTCAACATTATACATTTGTGTTTTACAAGATTTCAATTCGAGTATTACTATACAGATCACCTACAGTAAGTCTAATCTATTTTTCTACTTGCATCTTTCTATCTTTACGTAACAATTTCTTTGATTGAAAGAGAGAACGAGTGCAGTTTTGAAATAAAGTTCATTGTCTTTTGTAAAGTATTATTATCAGTAATCATATTGATTATAAGCAATACTAGATATAGATATTGTAATTTGTACAGTTTTATTATTTTTATGATCAGCTATATTGTCTTGAGATTACAGCTGAACCTGTCATTGTTGTTTTTATATAGGTTCTGTATACATGTAATATTTGAACCACTAGTACTTACCAGCTTCTTGTAGCAGTCAGCTTAATTCCATAAATTGGTACGCTATAGGAATTATTACTTGTTTTTACATTTCTAATATACTTTGATAAATTATTCAAACTTACGGAAATTTTCTATCTAAAAACGATTTTGGTTATTCTGTATATTGTAAGAGTTATTTCCTTTTTTTACGCATTCAAGAATTTGGAACATTTATAATCTGTTAAATCTATTTTTATTAAAATTCGTGTCGATATATGAGGATTGCATTGAACTGAATATATTGTTTGATGTCATTTACTTATTGTATTTTATTTCTTATAGGGCCGATATTTTCACTTTATTGATTGTTTACATGTGGAACGAGATACAGGCAATAAAGATCGAATCCATACCCTATACACTTTTATCATTCATCAATAGGACACGGTCACACATGATGTCATTATTTTTATCAACTGAACTTGATATATCATTGTTTTATCAACTGAACATACCTTTTGTCTATTGCTAATCAACATACAATGTGATCTTGTCATAAAATTCAATAATTCTCTCATATTGGAGTTTTAAAGGCTTATTATTTGAATAACCCCGTTCATTTGCTTCTGTTCAGCAGTCTTAATTTTACTGAATAATCTGTGATGTCATTTCCTGCCTTAATTCAAAATGTACCCAAATCAAGCTGGCAATTTTGGCGCCTCTATAGATATTAAGATGAATGATTCATATGTTTCTTACCTCTGTTGTTGCTTGAATGAATAATGAAATATAATTTCTTTATCAAGATCATTTCTAAGATATTATTCAGCTTTATCAGTTCTATTTTGAGAACAATCATAATATTTGATCCTTGATGCGATTTCATTCCGTATGTTGTGTTAAAGAGAAAGGGCTGATAGAAATAATCTTTTTTTTTATATATACAACGTGTCTTTCTTGTATTTAAACTTCATGTTGATACAGATAATATATATACAGTATTATTTGAATATGTGTAAATATCCAAACGGCAATATTTTCAGCTAATACTGATATCTATTTTCATCAAGGCTTATTTATTTTTCACTTCAAAACAAATTCCTTGTTTGTGGAATATTTATCTTACATTCAGGTATCTATTCTCATATAGGTTAAATGGAATATGTTCAGTCAAACTCAATATTTCGAACATAGTGGGGAAAAAATGTAGATATTAAGTTAAAAACCAATGCAAAAAAATAGAATTTAACATTCAAATTCTTATATAGATTTTCAATAGTATTAAAAATTTACGAAGTTTGAGATACTGAAGTTAAATTGTACACCTTATGTTATTATTAAACTGTACATGTTTTTAACATGTATTTTCTATATCATGCATTTTAATTATAAAGCAATGTGTTCACTAGATTATATTATTTACATTTCATAATCTTCAATCTTTTAGTCATATCTTATTATGTACTTTATCTGTAGGTTTTTTGGTAGTTTCTTTATATTTGAGCTGAAAAAGAGAGCTTTATTTATATGTTTACAAAAGTTGCTTTACATACAAATCTATCTCTTTCTCTCTCATTTGCTTTTTTATACTGAGAGACTTGGGTGAATATTTTACAAATAACAACGATAGAAGCATTTTTCAAATGCTGAAATACCCTGGTAATTATGGCGTTGCAGTAGTAGCCAATACCTAAATACTATTTTCAAATAGTAAACAAAATTAAATGTGAAAGTAAATTTATCCAGTGAAAATGATGAAACATTTGTTTTGATTATGCAAAAGTTTATTGTCATCCAAATTCTATGGAACATATAATGGTTTTCAGAGTTGGTAAGTTGAAGGGTTTTGGGTGGGTTGAAGCGGGGAGACTTGTTTGGTGTTTGTACTGCAACTTTAGTTCTTTTCAGAGCATAAGTTTATCCTGTTTTAGCAGTCTTCAGAACTTAAGCTTTAAGAAATTTTCGTTTTTTTAAATTTTATCTCCAAGATATGATTACCTTACTTATTTTTCTTTGCATATCATTTCCAGCTTCTGTAAGATGCTGTTTTGATTTTTACATTTGTTATTTTTCAAGCATTGAATGTCGCTGAATATTATTTGTTATATATATGCAACACAAAACCAAAAAATAAAATTTTATTTACAATGATATTTTTTTTCATTTTGTTTTGAGATTATTGATACAGGTTATGGAATGATTAATTTTCATAATTTTCATCCTACATGTGTATTTTTTTATTCGTTAAATTCAGAAATACGTCTGATACTTTAAAAAAAAAAGCGCTCTTATCCGATCTTGGAATCTTTGGAAAGTTTTGAAATGATGCTGAGTGATGTAACACGCTGAATAACTCAAAGTTTACAAAACATTTGATATATCCTTGAATTAATGTTGATATGGAACACGCCCGCACCTGCGATGACATCTTCGATAAGTATATTTTGCAACCTACAAATCATAATAAGATTGCAAAACCTGTCTTATTTTTTTCCCGAATAAAAAACTATAATCATGAAACGAAAACGCCATTCACTATGGAGATTTATTAAATAGTTACTCTTTGTTTTTCTTGAGAGGGAGGATATGAGATACACATGTCATGCTTACATTTTTGAATGTTTATTGAAGTTATTGATAACATAACCTTTTTTCCGTGCGCAAGTATTAACCCTTAGCAATGAAAAATTCCAGACGACGAATGCATGGTATATAAGAGATATCCAAACACAACATATAAATTCTGAAATTTAGCAGATGCTTACAATGTTCTTAATCCCTGAATGATTGAATTTTACAAGCGGTTATAGAAAAAATGAGAGGTGTGTTTTTGATGTACCTGCTTTTGTGTATTCATGAGACTGTTGGACATAAGACATTACCTGAAAATGACAAGACGGACGTGTTACCAAGTACAACCTCCAGCAAACAATTAAAGGTTATACGAGGTATCTTAAATCAAGAAAGTTTATCGCGTTTCTCTATGATACAAAAAATTGAGACCTTGGTGATGGCTGCAATTGATAGCAAAAACTTTAGCCTGACCCTTGAGAAAAGGCTTAGCGAAGTTGTAAAGGAATTGGCTGATTTGAAAATAAATGACGACATATTACAGGAAGAGAACACAAAGCTCAAAGAAAAGATAGAAGATCTATATTTAATACTCAGTAATTATACAACAGTCGAAAGTGCATACGTTCAAAGCCTTAATGATTTGGAAATTTCATATCTGAAGAGGAAAACTTCATTTGTGGAAAATCAAATTCAAACGCTATCGTTACAGAATTTGGATATAAATAAACAGTTAGTATTTTTGATGAAGAGAGATCTGAACTCTCTTAAAAATGAAACAATTGGTCTAAATGAGAAATATGACAAAATGCTGCAAGAGAACTATGCTTTTCAAAATCAAAGTATAATGAATGGAAGAAAATCCGCCCGTTTAATCGAGCGTCTTTTGTCGATGGAAAACGGTTTGCGGACTCTTGTGGAGTCTTTTAATAAAACAATGGAAAATTATCATCAAAAGGCAACAGATGTTAAAGGTATGTTAGTTGTCTTATTAATTTGACAAATACGTCATTCACTTGTTATTTGCCCCGTTGGGATTCGGGTTAGAATAGGTCCTCAGTACACTCTTGCTTGTCGTAAGAGGCGACTAAATGGGGCGGTCCTTCGGATGAGACCGTATAAACCGAGACCCCGTGTCAAAGCAGGTGTGGCACGATAAAGATCCCTCCCTGCTCAAAGGCCCTTAGTGCCGAGCATAGGCCCAAATTTGCAGCCCTTCACCGGCAATGGTGACGCCTCCATATCAGTGAAATATTCTGGAGAGGGACGTTAAACAGTACACAATCAAATCAAATCATCTTTACGTTCAAAATTATTGTTTCGTAGATAACTTACATGTAACTTCTGTTATAAAAGGCAATCATTTAATATTGGTATTGTGCGAATGTCTGCTTTACGTATTTCTGTTTATAAAAATATAAATCTGCGTTAAGTTTAATAAAGTGAATTGCGACTTTAATGATAAGATAAACTCGGGATAATCTTAAGTGAAATGTTCTGTTTTGTAATGCATTAACTTTTTTTTTCTTTCTCGTTGCTCAATTACTTACTGCCACTATTTGAAGAATTTATCTTTGACTAAATTACTGCATTGTTATTTATATTTACATGTTTTACAGCGAAGGATTTCCGTGCTACAAATTGTGAAAAGGGTTGGGTCAAGTTTGAGGAAAAGTGCTACCTTTTCTTAAGGATGGAATACTATTTTAAAGATGCGGTGGTAAGTGGATCCACAGAGAGAAAACATGCACTTAATAGAATATTGAATTTCCAATAACTTTTTAATGTTACTGAAATATTTCATTGTTATTTATTTTGTTTTGTTTTTTTTTTTTGGTTCAATTTGTTTAAATCTTTTTATATATTTTTACAGGATTATTGTAACAAAGCCGCAGCTGGTGCTCACCTCCTTGAGATTAAATCTTCACGTGTAGAAAATTGGATTAATCTGCAGCTTACGATACGAGGTACATTTTGCTAAAAATTAACTTTTTTATCAGGTAGATGAAAAAAATAATATTTCAGTGATCATGGTGATTGTTCTAAAATTTCTTTTTCAGGTTTTCAATATACCTGGATTGGATTGACAGATATACTCAGTGAAGGCAGCTTTGTCTTTATCTCGACTGGAACTAAACCAACGTACACGAACTGGCACAAAACCGAACCTAACAATTCTGGGAAGGTTGAGCATTGTGTTGAGAAGTATAGGAGAGGATTGAAATGGAACGATAGACCCTGTGACGTAAAACGTCTCTTTGTTTGTGAGCTGGGTCTTTAAAAAGATTACCTTCTACCTTATCAATAAGTTTTCTATTGAGGTGTGTTATATACGCAAAAGGACAAATGCGACGCATCAAAATTCATAGCATAAGTAGTATATCAAACTGTACATATATTCCAACTGATACCAAATCACAATCAATATTACTGTAGAAAATTATCTACTTTTATCATTGCAGAATAAGCTTTTAAAATATTGTCTTAATTAAACAAATGAACAGATGAATGTTTGTTTTTTTTTGGAAAATTTGTGGACTACTGTCATATAATTAAAACTGCTTAAGATACATCGATGAAATTTTCAACGTTCAATAAGCATCATCGTTATTATTTATACAATACATTATACGAGCATCTGTTTGTAAATTTTATTTTTAAATAAATTGTTGATAATTTTGACAGCAATGGTATGTCCAGGCGGCGCAACTTCGAAGATTGCGTTTATCTACTTAAGTGTGACCGAGCAAAAAAAAATTACAACAGTTTTTAAAATATAGTTATAGTTGTTTGATGTTCCTTAAAAATTTTGTTAGCATAGACTTCATAGTATTAATTTTATAGCATCAGTCCACGAACTTTTAGAACAACCCTCGTATATTCCAATTAAACTTAAAAACGCATTATTAAAAGTCTTCATAAACAAGTAGTCCTTTTTGGACATGATGACGGGCATATTTAGAAGAATCCTAAGCACAGCTCTCTATCTTTTCTCTCCAAATGTATGTATTCACGTATGTATGAAATCAATTAAGATATATATATTGAAGTAATCTGAAATAACAGATTTTGAGAAAATTAGAGAACATCTAGAGGATTGAGGTAACAGTTTCTTTCGCGAGAGTAATCTGGATAAGGGTTATTTTTCTTGCTATGAAATAAACAAGATTGCCTTTGTTTAATGTCTATTCACAATTGTTAGAAAGATGAATATTTTAAATTGATAGATGGATAGATTAGAAAGAGGCGGGGGGGGGGAGAATTATTATTGTGTGGAAAAATAATAATTTCTCTCTTTTTTCTAAGAGTTATATATGAGGTCAATTTTTTTTAGGTTCACATTTAAATTTCAAGCACTTTCACCCGAAAAAAAAAAAGATTCGTAAAGATACTTGCATATACATTTATGCATGTTTTTAATTGTGAGATGGGATATTATTGATGATTCTAATAAGAAATGAAAATCTTACGAACTTAATAAACAGAAAGCGCAATCGTCTGATTTGAATGACGTCAGAGCAAAGATAACGCACAGCGATTAATCTCGAAAACCTTTGAACAAGAATAGCTCAGGATAGAGCAAAACAGGGACATGTTCACGAGGGGTGGAATCAAGTGTTTCGGAGGAGTAGGCATCCCCTACCGAGAAGCCACACCCATTGCGAGTCCTAGGTATTGATCAGGTATATGGAATACTCTTTCGTCAGATAGTTGAACAAGCAAAGACTACTAGTACATAATGATGAAACATATTGTAATAACAAATAGTATTCAAGATCAAAAATACATAAAACAACATAAAAGAGGAGCAGAGCAAACCCGAATCTTCTTAATATCAGAGGTGTGATCAGGTGCCATGGAGGCGTGAGCATACATGCGTAGAAACCCCCAATACGAATAAAATGCTCATATATTGCTGCTTTTTAAAAGTTATTTTACTACCTATCTAAGTTATCCTTTTTTAACATTCCTTTATTTTATACATACTTCTAGTGTTTTAATTTTTAAGCGCTGTATTTTTTGGATTTTTTTTTAAAAAGTGTGTTTTAAAAATCTGTTGTAAAATGTAACCTGCAGAAAGTCTTAAAGTTTCCTAAACTTTAAATAATTATATGCTTGAATAAATGTTGATATGTGGTACATGTACGCCCTCACTAGCAATAACGTCTTTCAAAAATATACGTTTTTCGCAACTTGAAAATGAGAAGAAAATAGGAAAACAAAATTACTTCTCTATTCTTATGAAAAATAACATCGAAGTTTAAAAAAATCATCTTGGCATCATTGGAGAAGATAAACAGAATTAGATTTATCTTGAACGAGAAGGATGCGAGACGTTTTATGTTAACCTTATCATACTAATTTACTAAAGTTGATAAGGTTTGATAAATCTTCGTTTACTGGTATATGTAATCAAGGGAAAAAAACTCTTAAGGCTACTAGTGCTCAGTTTGTTAAAGATACCTTAATTTAATTCTGTACATAAATTCTTGATTTCAGCAGATGCGTTTTATTCATTTTAATATTCCTTAGAAGAGAAGAGAGAAATGAGGGGTACGTTTTTGTTATATTTACTTTTCTATATTAATGAGACGTTTGGAGGGGAGGACAGCATGAGGGAAAGATCGTCCTCGTTGCCAAGTACGACCTCTGGCAAACAATTAAAAATTATACGGGATATATTAAATCAAGAAAGTTTGGCGCGATTCTCTATGATACAAAAAATCCAGACCTTGGTCATAGACGCACTTGATAGCAAAAACCTTAGCCAGGCTCTTGAGAAAAGACTTAGTGATGTTGTGAAGGAATTAGGTGAATTGAAGATAAACGACGACATATTACAGGAAGAAAATATAAGACTCAAAGAAAAGATAAAGGATCTTTATTCAATACTCAGTAATTATACAACCGTCGAAAGTGCAAACGTCCAAAGCCTAAATGATTCGGAAATTTTATATCTAAAGAGGAAAACTTTATTTCTGGAAAATGAATTTCAAACGCTTTCGTTACAGAACTTGGATATAAATAAACAGTTAGTATTCTTAATGAAGAAAGATCTTAACTCTCTTAAAAATGAAACATTCGCTCTTAATCAGAAATATGATATCCTGCTGCAAGAGATCTATGCTTTTCAAAATCAAAGTTTGATGAATGGAAGAAAATCCGCCCATGTAATCGAGCGTCTTTTGTCGATGGAAAACGGTTTGCAGACTCTTATGAAGTCTTGGAATAAACCAACAGAAAATAATCATCAAAAAGCCATAGGTAAGGCAGTTATTTTCCAACAAATCCTTTGGCAAATGCCTCACTTTAATGCTATTTCAACTGTACGTTCCAATTTATTGTTTGTAGATACATGTACTTAGTAACTGAACTTCTATTTTAAAAGGCATTCATTTAATAATGGTATTGCTGGAAATGCTAATTCAAGTACTTCTGTTTTTAGAAAGAAAATAGAATAAATTCTATCCAAAAGTTTAAAGTAAATTGCTTAAATGATAAGAGTGTAGAACTTTAGATAATTTAAAACTGCTGTAAACGTACTTTTTTCCACGGTGTCATAATTCCGCGGAATTTCAATTTCTGTTTAATCGGCGGGTAGAAAATTACGCAGATTTTCTAGATTGTCAGTATATGCCTTACATTTATATTAAGTACGCTTGGACAAATTTCCGCGGAAAATTTGTGACCGCATACATAGTGTAAATTAATACCACGCGGAAAAATGTACTTCTACAGTATATCAATAAGGCCAATCAGCTGCCAATCTAGTCAAGTTAAAATACAGAATTATATTCAATTTGAATCTGAAATGATTCTTTCCCTTTATAAAACAAGAAAAACAGGGAGATACGAGGGTATGCAAAAGATTGGATTTTTTCTCTCTATTATTCTTAGCTCTCCGATTGGCTAAAACTTGATTACATGATCAAGTATAAAACAGCATATATATTTGTATTTCTATTTATAGATTCTAAAAACACAATGGCTTGAAGTTTTTTTAAAATATGGAAATAAACTTCCAAAAAATACACAGCAAAAATTCTAAAATGCTTCACAAAACTTAAAGCTAACAATAACTTAATGTTTTTTTTCAATTAAGTTAACTTCTTTCTATAATTATGATGTTTTGCAATATTAGTCGGATGTAACAATGCCTTGAATTAAAATCTACCTTAAAGTCAAATATTAGATTTATTTTTATAAATTATGATAACACAAATATAGTCTTTTAAATTATTACATTCCCTATTTATAATTTAAAAGGAAGCATATTACGGATTATTTTTTTATATTTATACGTCTGTTATGAAAAGATATCTGAGAAAATTGTGTCTTGTTCATATTATTTTTAGAATTAAGAAAATAACAACAAATGTAGCCCCCTCATTTGGTCAATTCATACATATATCCACACTACATTCAAGCATATCGACCGAGCACGACCTTATGAATTGGGATCATGAGACCAAGTCTTCCAACAATCTATTCATTGGGATTTTTATGGGTATCAATTTCGCTCCGTTATTAGCAGACCTATTGTTGTATTCATATAAAGCAGAATTTGTCCAAATCTTATACGTGAAAAGAAAATAAATAAAACACTTGCTTTGGCATTCAACTCGACATTTAGAGATATCGACGATATTGATGTATTGTCAATTAACAATGGTAATTTCCTTTCTGATGTCAATATATCCTCGTGAGCTTGAGATAAAAAAAAATACTACAGAGTCTGACACACCTGGTTCATTTATGGATATATTACTTCAAAAAGTTAATTGTAATCTTACAATCAAGCTCTATGAAAAACGACATTTATTTTAACTTTCCAATGGTCAATTTCCTGACTTATACATTTCTACGTATGAACAATTTCTAAAACGAGGTAAACTATTGACAAACAAGCTGATGGAACAAGAATTTTAGTAGTCTCGTTTGAAGTCATCATTTTGTACCTTCAATTACCTCGTTAAAGGCCGGATCTGACCTAGATAAATATCCACACGGACAGCAATTAAGCATATTAGGGAGCTGGCCACACCTCCCATCTGATAAGACTGCAGAGTTATGCTACTAATAGATAGCAGCTTGCCACTTACACGTGCTTAAAATAAGACAACAAAGATTGTGCAAATACATAGATATTTTAATTATTTCTACGTTTAGAAAAGACATGTTTTATGTAACGCCACCAAATGTTTTTCCTGAACTGAAATTTTTGTTTTTTATAGTTCTTTTTTCCAAGTTGCTTACGTGGGGTTTTAGGATTACGCTTGTAAGTGATAGAAGTAATGTCTCTACCCACATTTTCATTCCAGTGACACGTACCAAGAAATGCTCGCACTTTATACTGTTCACTACCGAAAGCAATTCTTTTATCCTCATATATATTTAAAGTGTTATTAAAACTCTCAACAAAATAAGTATCACGTCCTAATCGAAAATCATCCGGATTTTTATAGATCACTGAATTGATAATAACACCTTTTAATAGTTTTTCTGCAACAGGGTTTTGAATCACCACTCGGGAAGATTCGTAGTTTGGATCCACTTTACATCTTGAGGAAGAATGACATCTTTCATGGTTGTTTTTGTAGTGATCTAAGATGTTGTCCAACATTTCTCTGAGCGTACCTGAGTCTCCACCACAGTGTTTGATGGCCCAGTAGAAATGTGTAGAAACGGCATCCGGTTTGTCGTAAAGCTCCTCGGACCACGTTTTACCTTCTCTGTACCGTGGTCCACTTGAAATGGTTGACATGGCCTTCTTAATATTTTTTATGCCATGCCAAATGTCGTTTTGGTTGCAGGTAAATCCATTTTCACGTTCCCTAACTAGTTTGTTAATTGACATATTTCTGTCATGCGTGTGGACGTTGACAGAAACTTGTTTGCTGTCAAGATCCTCGTAAATTTTTTCAGTTCCAATTTTTTCATGTCTCTGGGTAACTGGATCATCAGTGGTCGCAACATGCACACAGTTGAGAACTTTATGCGTTTTTTCTCCTATTGCCACCACACTGGTGTCCTGGGCATTTTTCCGCCACCCATGCCGTGCGTCAGTTATGATGTCAATTCCGTCTAAATTGTCATATAGTCCCACTTCCTCTAGTAAAGCGGTGTGAATAGAGTCTTCGTACTCTTGCTGGACAAATGTCTTGTACATTTTAAAAAACGAATTCCGTTTTTCTACAGAAAGAACACCGATTCCTGCTTCTCTGCAAAATCTAGAATAACAGGATGGCAGCATACCACTACACAAGAAAGCATGATTAATTCTTTCATTGATAAGATACTTTCCGTTCGGAAGGTATGGTGAAGATGCCCAAATATACCTGTGTTTAGGACGATCGGTTCTCGAACAACACAGTTTCAAAGAAGTGACATGTCCCCGTTTTGTTGCCTTTTTTACCTCCAATTTTCCTCCACAATGTTTCCCATGTACAGCAGCTACATCCATGAGTTTTTTCACAGAAGGCAGCGATGTCACAAAGAAGTCCTGGTTCACCTGACTTTTCTTAACATTAATATAAGTTCCAGGTGTTTTGGGATGATCGTCATTGGCTACTGACTTCTTCCAGGTAGACAGCAAATTTTCAATGATGTCGGCATTGTTGACAGGTCTACCCAGTTGTTTGACTAACATTTCCCTGACTTCCTGAAGACTTTGCATAATATTAATTTTCTTGTCTTCATTAGCTGGTATTTCTAACTTAAAAGTTGGAGGACGCTTTCGTTTGTTTTCAGCCATGATATAGTTTCCCAGTGATAATAAAGCTTAGTTAATGACGATTACTAGTATTCTTTGAATTACTCCTGCTTGTATCTTAATATATCATATAGATACATTATCTATACTAAAGGGGGTCATATTTCAGTGGACTGTACCATTTTTTAACAAGTTGTTATCTAATAAAGAAAACATTGACAATTTTGTGAATAATAATTAACGGTTTTAAAGTTTATTAGCACTTTACTAATTAAAAAAAAGATTTTATAAATTTTGTGGGAATAGTTTTATTTACATTAATGACAGAATAATAACAATGTGGTTGCCCCCACTACCCCTGTTTAGGTTTCAGATGGAATTGACCAACTTCCACAGACACATGGAGGGACCTCCCGCCAAATGTCAATAAATCAGCCTAGCTGTGATACAGAGCAGGATAAGAAGGCTCAGTGGGGAACATCCATAAAACATATGCATGAGAGAAATACAAGCAGTATCCCAAATATATACATATGTATAATTTATTGAATTCGTCATCTACTTTTATAATTTCCAGTTTTATCAATAAATAAGGAATTATATTTAATTATAGTAAATTAAATGAAATCCTGAGTCCCCTAATAGACCTCTCCCCTGCAAAACTTCCCTCCAAAACAAAACGCAGTCTCAATTTAGCAAAATGGAGGAACAAGAAGAGAAAAGTGTTATTTCATTGAGAGTAAATTCAGAACAAAGGGAAGCCATTATACAATTCTTTAATTTTAATAACTGGGATTTAGATGAGATGAATGGAGAAACTGATAACAATGAGGAGGAGGGCGTGAACTTTGAAAGGACATACAACATCCCGCAAAATGAAGACTGTGAAGAATGTCAAAATTGTTTATGTAAACCATGCATAACTGATGAACGAAATATACAAATGTGGTGGGCATCGGAACCTGTGCCACCAAACACACGGAACAGTTCCCTTAGAAAAGAAAGGTACAAATTCTTTTGGACTATGCTTTTCCATAGAGGTGTGTTTTTGGATGAGAGATATATAGCTAGGAAAAGAACTGCTTTACTCAACGATCCAAGATTACGAAACACTGTGTGCCATCGTCGAGATATTTTACCAGAATGTGTATTAGAACTTGTAAGGTATTGGTTTCCTAATCCAAAAAATAAGCCATACATGGGGCATCGTTGGAACTAAAAGAAAAAAAAATGTCCAAGATTTCTTTTTTAATAGTGTGACTAATAATTGTGATATTTTCTTTTATTTTGTTTTCCATTTTTTATTTGATTGTTTACTGGGTCTAACCTTCTGGCAGCCACAGACACGTGTTCACGCTGATAATCCTTGTTATCTCGCCGATGTGATGCTTCACTAAGTGACTGAAACAGCATGACTGACCCAAAGTGATAATTGTTTACACTCTCTATGATCTAATCACGGGCTTTGATTCTAATTTATTACTCGAGGAAAGGATAATAAAAAGTATTGAGGATTATTTTCGGAGTATCTTTGTCTTTCTTTTGAGGTAAGAATATGGCGGCCATTTTAGCATGCGTCAATAGCGACGAGCATTTCCGGTGTAAATGTAAACATTCAGCAGCTGTCCATCAAACTCCAAAGAAATTTGAAATTTCGATCGCCTCAGAATTTTAAATGAATATTATAGACTGTATTAATTTTTTTACACTGTATTTTAATCACCCAAACACATCTGATAACTTAGTTAGATGACTCAACAACTTTCGGAAGGTGTATATTGACGGTATAGATATAATTTCAAAAAAATCTCCTGCGAAGTGAAGAGTGGCAAGAAAGTTGAAATTTCCTCCATTTTTCTCATTGGCTGCTATTTATACCCCAGACCCGCACTTTAATAAATACAAATCATCATTTAGTCAAATGCTGAATGACATTTTTTCATACTAATTGTTAGTCCATTATTTATACGCTGAATTGACGACAGATTTTTCCGTTGTTTTCCGATCATGACAAGAGGCATACTGCAGGTGTGACCGGTCGGCAGGGGATGCTCACTCCTCCATGGCACCTGATACCATCTCCATATTCTGGAGGTCGGGGTTTGCTCTGCTCCTGTTTTGTATTGTTTTATGGTTCTTGATCTTAAATACTGTTTGTTTTCCTCAAATGTTTCATTTAATATAATGTCAACTGTACTGCAAAAATACTTTTATTCGCGACAGCTTTATTTCGCGGATTACTAGGGCAAACTTATTCACAACAATTCACAACAACACATTTTCGCAATCAAGCCTTTTTTTCGATCTGTTGTTTAAAAGGAGACTTTAAGGACCGATTCGCAGCGAGAAATACTTGCGATGACGAGGCTCTAGCGAACCTCTCGAATGTTTCTGGCACGCGAATAAAAGTTGGTTTACAGTTCGAGATTTATACGATGGTGGAAACTTAAAGCACCATCTTGTTTCATTTTATTCATTGGTACTCCCTACATATACCAAATCTTCGCAGAGATCTACTTGGTTTCATCATTATCTAAATAGCAGGAAGCTTAGTGGTTAAATAGCACAAACAAGTTTGGCAACATTAGATAGGCATTGAAGCATGCATTCCGATTAAAGAGACTATACTGAATTCTTGTTGATTTTAATTTTTTAAACTTTTAATTTTCGTGTCACAGAATGTGGAAAAGGATGGATCAAATTTGAGGAAACCTGCTATCTTTTCCCAAGCTTTACAACGACGTATAAAGACGCAGTGGTAGGTGGGCCCACAGAGAGAAAAATCTACTTTTTTAGGTCTATTCCGGAGAGGGACGTTAAACAGTATACAATCAATCAATCAATCTTTTTCAACAGTTGAAAAGTTCTATAAATGACAAAAAGATTATTCTTATTGTCCTAGCAAAAGAAAGAATAAGTACACTAAAATATGTCATCTTGAAGCCCCTTTTCGTATCCATTTTAAGATTTGAAATATAATACCGGTGTATGGCTGAATTAATCTTTGATATTTGTATACTAATATGCATATGCTTTTGATATTTATGCCTTGAAAGCTTTGTCATAAAAAGATATCGTCAATGAAAAGAACATGTATAAACCTTTAAAATGCCGGAAATTTAAGCCGGTTCATGTTCGTTTTTAAAGCTGAAATGACTCGTCATTAATCCTAGGCCAATTGAAATATTACTAATTACGATATTAGCAACGGGATATATATCCTCTCTGCATTTGTTACACCTAACCGCTTTATTGTCACGGGTATCGGTGTGGAATGGTAACTCCTGTTCTTACTGGTTATCTTCCATTACCTTTACATTGGAATTCCGAAGTTAACGTGTATTTCTTTTTGTTTGTATACTGCACTGACCTGTGCAAATATTGTAAGTTTCTTTGGTAAATGTTTTCTTACTCTCCTGAATAAGACGATGTTGACAGTTATTTTTGTCTGTTTCGAATGCAGTATAGCATGCGTCCGCCTACACTGGTGACGATTGATTACACATTGAATTAATGCGAATTAAATTGCTTTCACACGACAGCTAAAGCGAAGTAAACCAATGCAAAATGAAATTTTAGTTCTACAAAAAGGCTATTATGACGTCATTTGTCATCATGTATGAAGAACGATTGATATAATAGGCATAATCATGTAGCAGAGATAAACTATATATAACCACCAACATGTGTCAAATGACTTAATTCTCGCCTTACAGATTACCTTAAAATTTAATTCGAATTAGCTTTCCTTAGCGTTCACATGGAGCTAATGCGAAGTAATTTGATGCATAATAAATTAATTCGAATTAAACTAATTTGCATTAAATTTTCTGTGTGAACATGATTCATATTTAATTTACAGTAACCTACGTTTAATTCTTTGTGTGAACAGGGCATTAGAATAAACAGGTAGAGGGAACACTAATATCCAGACTCAAA
This sequence comes from Saccostrea glomerata, assembly GCA_003671525.1. Lineage (NCBI taxonomy): Eukaryota > Metazoa > Mollusca > Bivalvia > Ostreida > Ostreidae > Saccostrea > Saccostrea glomerata. The sequence continues at coordinate 520,268 of PRKT01000144.1, forward strand.
TCTTTCTCAAAATTTCATAATTACTATATGAACAGATGTATCTTTATGCATGTACTCGAGAATAAAGAAAATTTGAATACTTTTATACCTGGAACTATTTTGTTTCATACCTTGGGTTTAACCTTCAGCTCAATTATTCTTTGAAAATCGAATTATTTCAGTAATTGGACGAAATTTGATTAAAGAAATACCATGTACTTTGAACTACTAAATGTATGTACATGTATACCAGTGGATGTTTTATAAAGTAATCATAATCTGATATCCATGAAATATCTATTTAAGAAAAGAACATATTTTTCGCTTTTGCATTAATATATTAATCTTCAGACAGTTAAATATTATTGCCTTGAAATAAACAAAATTCATGAACGATAAGGCTGGGTTTAGGATTTTTTTTTATTATTTAGTGACATGAATTGGAATGGCATGATCTGAAAAAAAAAACTATCTATATTTCATTATTATCTGAAATCTGTTTAAAATAGATTGTGATTTAAAACTATGCAAATAATTTTAAAGGATTTTCAAAATAAAAGACTGAAGAAGAAATAACGATTAAAAAACTACCACGTGCACCCTACTGCGGAAGCCCGTTGAGGCCAGTTCAGAGACAGACGTATTTCTATTGCGTTTCAACGCAAAAGATTATATGATTAAAAACCTTCGTTGTCCATTTAAATACCTAAGTATATAAGTTACTGCTTGATTTCCTTACGTTTGTCGCTCAGGTATTTTGAATTTGGTAAAGAGTACATTTAATTATACATAGGTCCCTGAACAACTTTCATAATTTCTAATTTTTGTATTTTTTTCTCACAAGAACAGTATTTAAGGGTTACTGTAATACCAATCATAGATTTACCTGTTCCAAGTTAATTGTAAAAATGTACTTGGCGTAAACGTTGTCATTCAACAATTAGTCGACTGTAGCAAGAACCACTGTGCACTTAAATAACAATATTCATATAAATCATAGGTACACAAAGGTCTATTCTAATAGTTTATCAAGCGATTTTGAAAAAAAGTACCGTGTCGCTAGTGACGTCCAATTATAACCGTAATTTTTCCAACAAGCAAAGATTCAGTAGATAGTGATTTAAATTTCCCTACCTATTTTCTGCTTGGTCTTGAAACAAATTTTTCATAGGATATGTTTTGAAAAGAAATATACTATAGAAAATTTCCTGCTCACTGCATGTTTCACTCATTAAAGTGTTTATATCCTTTAACCTTTACAATCTACACCACGTGTCTTAAATTTAGATCACAGTAACATTAGTAGGGTTGTTAAGAACATGTAACACAGGGTCAAAAGAGGAGGATGTAAAAATCATGCCGATGTTGTGGATATTTTACTTTATATCTTGCTTGCTGTTTACAAGTTCTCAGTATATCTATTCAAATAAAAATGTTGACTGTAAAAGTGATGAAATATACGAAGAGTTGTTGGGAGAAATTCAAACGCTTCGAAGACAGCAGATAAAGCTTCAGCGCTGAATTATTAATCAAATGACTCTCTTATCTTTCCAGTCCAGGGATCGATAAGAAATTAAAGTTAATCTAATCGTAGCTACTTCCATTTATTAATTTAAGCAGCACATTTACAAAACGTATAAACGATTGATATTGAAACGAGTTCAATAATGTACGAGATAATTATCTTTTAAGGACTAAGCTCACATACAAATTGGATTCTAGCATCACAGCGCTTATCATTCCATGTTTGCCATGCCGTCTTTTCGGCACAGTGCTCCACATTTCCACTATTGCTGGGATTGTTTTTATGCCAATTCGTGTATGTCGGTTTTCGTCCAGTCAAAATTGAGACAAATTCATTTTCACTGAGTAAATCCGTCAATCCAATCCATGCAAATTGAAAACCTAAGTGACAGAAATTTTTAAAAAATCATTGAAACACTTTTCAAATAGTAGACAAATATATTCAAAAAATAACAAAATGTACCTTGTATCTTAAACTGCAGATCAAGCCATTTGTCCACTTTTGGATTTTTGATCTCAATAAGATGAGCACTAGCGGCAGCGTTGACGCAGAAGTTCTGTCACAATATAATAATAATGGTGATGCATTAGAATTAAAAACAGCAAAATTTGAAAGGGATTCCTGTAAAGCCAGTCACTTTAAAATTTAAAAAATTGATCTGTGTACATTTTTTCTCCCTGGGTCCACTAACCACTGCCTCTTTAAAAGTAGTTGTAAGGCTTGAAAAAAGATAGCAGGTTTCCTCAAACTTGATTCACCCTTTTTCACATTCTGTGCCAAGAAAATTAAAAATTGAAAAAATAAAATCAACAAGAATTCGGTATAATCTTATTTATCGGAATGCATGAACAAAATCAACAGGTATCATGGAAAAATTCAACATTTATCAATTTTCCCCTTTGTATTTCACGGTGTCTATTTAAAAACAGATCCAAAAAGGCTTTATCGCAAAATTAATTGTGGAGAATTAGTTTGCCCTTAGTAACTCGCGAAAAAAAGGTGTCACGAATAGAAGTTTGTTAACCGTACTTCTGACATCAACAGTATGTCAAATGAAACATTTAAGAAACAAGGTATCATTTTCAAACATCTATCGGGATATAAATACGGGTTGGTCACGAGATTAAATTCCATACAGCCCGAAGGGTTCACTTATGAGAACGCACCTTGAAAAAATAACACACTTTAAAAAAGAATGAAGTTGCATTGAAATTAGGACAGAATCTAGGAAATTGGGAAAAAAAATCAAAGTGCGTTAAATTTGGTATAAAATCAACACACTGTGAAAAAAATCAAAGTGCAATAAGAGTGTATACATATTAATTTTTTTTAATGGAGATAATTAGGGAACATTGAAAAAGATATGTAAAAAATACCAAAAAAAAAATCTAGACTTTTTTTTAAAAAACATACAGCAGTTTTGTTAAACATCTTTCGGAAGCTGATGAATTAATCTACCCTTATCAAGAACGAGTAGATGACGGGTACATTCAGAAGAATCCACAAATCTTTATCTTTTCTTCCCAAATATAGGCCTTTGTATTCACGTATGTATGAAATCAATTAAGTAACATATACAGAACTTTTACAATTAATCATAACCATTAATTAATTAATTAATTGATAATATATTAATCTGATATAACGTTCGTTTATAAGAGTTTTTGAGAAATTATAATGGATTGAGGTAAAAATTTCTTTCGCGAGAGTAATCTGTCTAAGGGTTATTTTTCTTGCTATGAAATAAACGAGTCTGCCTTTGTTCAATGTCTATTCACAATAATTCGAAAAATGAAAATGATATAGATTGATAGATGGATAGATTAGATAGAGGCGGGAGAGAAAGAGAGAGAGAATTATCATTCTGTGGAAAAAAATAAATCCTCTCGTTTTCCTAAGAGTTATATAAGACATATTTTTTTTAGGTTCACACTTGAACTTCAAGCACTTTCATCCGAAAAGAATGGAAAATGCACATATTTATACAAAAATTGCGGGATTCGTAAAGATACCTGCACATACATTTATGCATCTTTTTAATTGTGAGATAGGATAGTCCTGCTGATTCTAATAAGAAATGAAAATTTTACGAACTTAATGTACAGAAAGCGCAATCGCATGATTTGAATGACGTCAGAGTGAAGATAACGAATAGAGATGAATCTCGTAAACCATTCTACAAAAAGATCAGGATAGAGTAAAAACAGGGGCATGTTCAAACACGAGAGGTGGAATCAGGTGTTTCGGCGGAGTCTACAGGCAATAAACTCGCTCGAAGTGAATGTCAGCAATCTGATTTTAATCAAGAGTTTATCACTTGTAGAGACGACTATAAAGGGTATATAGATGGATAAAATATACATATTAGTTTAATAATGTAGCTGGGGTAGAGTGGAGGCACTATGAAAGTTTAAACTTATAAGGAAAAACACTGTTATTCAAACAAATCTGTAATAATCCAACTGAGTATATACTCAGGTTTGTTAAAATCATACTCCCTCTTTTAGGATTAAGTCTTGATCATTTATGTATTTAAGCTTTTCAATGCTCTACTGATTTTTGCTTTTTTCGTAGCTAGAGTGCTTGGGTGAGCACTGTGTACCCATGACCTCTAAGGCATGCTATTGACAGTTTATTTCCTATCCAGCTTGTAACACAAACATTGATTGATTACAAAGTCGGGTGTACATTTCTGTATACACCCGACTTCAGCCGGGGAAAAAAAGTGACGTCACAATGCATTGTTTCTCTGTGATCGAAAGCAAATAACATGACGTCACTATATACAGTATGGGACGTAACAAATCTTATCTTGATAGCTTAATACACATCCTTGATTCAAGTTTTAGGCCTTCTGCCTAAGGGTTTATGAAATAATACCCGGGTTAATTTTCCTTTTTTCCTTTTATTTTATCAAGTCTGTTCGATAAATATATGGGTCGATACACTTAAAACATTGCATTTTTCTAAAGGAAAAGAGAGCAATTATTTTTTTTCTACACCATGGCAATTATCTTTCTTACTTCCACTCTCTTAATTATCAATCCAATCGATCATGTTCATCTTTCTTACTATTGTGAGTAGATGTTAAACAATTCCTGACTCATTTGTTTCATAGCAAGAAAAAAAACCCTTTAGTCACATTACTCTCTCAACAGAAATTTGTACCTGAATCCATCATAATTTCTCAAAAACCTCTTATAAACAAATGTTATGCAGTCACGTTTCTATTAAGTATGTAACTTAGTTGACATCATACATCTGTTATACCTGTAAATCATCTGGGTAGAAAAGATAAAGAGTTAAGCTGAGAGATCTTCTGAATGTACATCTTCACTCCTACAGCTTTAGAAAGAAATATAACAAATCTATGCTGTCTGTTATTAAGATATTAGTCTAGATTCTTTTGTATTTTATACAATTTTTTCAAAGTGCCTAAATCATGTCAATTATCTCCATTGTTGATGTTGAAACTCTTAACGCACTTGATTTTTTTTTCTGTTTCACAGTATCAAATAAGAGTTTTAGTGCGTTTTTATATAAAATTTGAATTTAGCATTAAAAAAAATAAAACATTCATATGAATCTTTGTTTAATTAAGACAATATTCAGTAAGCTTATTTTGCAATGGCAAAGGAAGGTTATTTTCTACAATGATACTGAATACGATTTGGATCAGTTGGAATATGTACACGTACAGTTTAATATGCTATTGAAGCTATGTATGCTATTAAAGCTATGAATTTTGATGCTTCACATCTCTCCTTTTCTGTATAGAACACATCTAAATAGAACGTTCATTTTAAGATAGAAGGTAATCTTTTTAACGACACTCACCTCACAAACAAAGGAACGTCTGACATCACAACGTTGATCGTTCCATTTCAACTCTGTACTCTACTTCTCAACACAGTTTTCCGCGTTCCCAACATTGCTGGGTTCGTTTTTGTGCCAATTCGTGTATGTTGGTTTACCTCCAGTCGAGATAAGGACAAAGCTACCTTCACTGAGAATATCTGTCAATCCAATCCAGGCATATTTATAACCAGAAATACAAACTTTAAAAAAAAATCACTGAAATATTTATTTTATTTACCTGATAAAAAATTTCTTTTTTAGCAAAATGTACCTCATATCGTACGCTGTAGATCAATCTATTTTTTTTTACATGTGAAGATTTGATTTCAAGGAGGTGAGCACCAGCCGCGGCTTTGTTACAATAATCCTGTAAAAATAGATATAAAAGATTAAAAAATTGAAACCCAAAAAACAAAATGAACAATAAGGAGATATTTCTGTAATATTGAAAATTATTGGAAATTCAATATCATGTCAAGGGCATATTTTCTCTCTTTGGATCCATCTACCATCGCATCTTTAAAACTGTTTTCAATTCTTAAAAAAGGTAGCAGTTTGTAACACAATGACCGTATAAATTATAAGTTTAATTGATATATTGATTTGTACAGTACATTTATCTATGTTTTAATATTGTGTTATGAATTATAATTGATACTATCAGTGTGTAGCGCGACGGACAATAATATCTTAATTACAAACTTGTTTACAAACTCTGGGAGATAGAATTCAATAACAGAGCTTCTTCATTTGACGCGCCCGAAGGGTTTTATGATGAATTTAATCTCGTACCAACCCGCATTTTTAGCCCGATAGATGTTTTAAAATGATACCTTATTACTTATATTTACATTTGTGACTTATTCATACTTTATATTTGCCTGATTGTGACTTTTAGCGTGTGAAATGCATTACTTTTCAAACTCAACGGCAAGTATGTAATCCACTGAACACGCGTCGACCCTTTATAACGTCACTGAGAAATTATGTCAAACGATTATCCATACGCACATCTATGACCTCTTGACCCCGCACCTGTATTTATACAGTTATAGATACGCATTCCTTTTAGTAGTGCTATATAAAGGAAAACATTTGCAAATGTAAATATATGGAGATAGCGAACAGTAATCAAGATCAAAGTCAATAAACAATAGAAAATAATAGGAGAGCTAACACGGGCCTCAAAAATATTGAGATAGGATCAGGTGCAATGGAGGAGTGAGCATTTCCTGCCAACAAGTCACACCCGTCGTGTGCTCCTTGTCATGTTCGGGAAATAACGAGAAAATCCGTCGTCAATTCAGATAATAATGATTGATTGATTGATTGATGTTGTTTAACGTCCGTCTCGAGAATTTTTCACTCATATGGAGACGCCACAACTTGCCGGTGGAGAGCTACAAATATTGTCCTGTACTCTGCACTCAGGGCCATTGAGCAATGAGGGATCTTTTTCGTGACAGCACCTACTGCGACACGGGACCTCGGTTAATACGGTCTCATCCTAAGGACCGGTCTCCACGCCCCACATTGGGATTAGAACCTGCGACGTAAGGAGTGACTCCTTATATATCATATACCTAGTAGAGAATCAGCCCTGATACAGGCGTTTTGGACTTGGCGAGACAGCGCCTTGGACGTAGGGCTGTCTCGCTCTCAGGGCTGAGATATCTCTGTCTCGGCCCGTCGTCAAGGAGTTGTCTCTCCCTCAAATTTCAAATCATTATTTCTGTTTAATTTGTGTGAATTGAGAGTAAAATTCATATTTAAGTATTAAAGAGAAACTCTATAAATCAAAAAATTTAACCAGAATCTTTAAGACATATTTTTTCATATTAGAATTTTGAGAAAATTGTTTTTAAAAAGTGTGCCAAAAGATAGCATTGGTGACGTAAGAGAGGTAACTCTTGTTTACTTCTGGGACAGCAACAAGTCATGTTTTGAAACAATGGACGTTTATTTGCTTTGACAGTAAGACAATACCAAGTTTTCATTTAATGTGCCATTTTTAATTAAATATATATTGTAAACAAAACACATATTTACTATAAATCTCAGGTTTACAAATTGTAACGATTCGTTGACGAAGTTGTAACCCCGGTTCGATCCAAAGTGAAAGTAGAATATTATTAAGTTTGGGCCCTTTTAGATCTTTGTAAGTTTGTTATCTAATTTGCTTCGAAATAAAATATTTAAAAACACCAGTACTATTCTTTTTAAGGATCAGACCAGGCAAATCTATCTCTATTTGACTATTTACCGTCAAGCAACATCTCCAGGAACATCGAAATAAAGAAAGATAACTCTAATACTTTGTTATGACAAAATTATAAACGTGATGATAAAAAAATATCAAAATACTTATTCTTTTCTTTGGTTTTAGATATATGAAATAAATAACAAATATACCACTTTTTTGATCTCGTCCCTGGTATCAGCCCTCCGGTGGTCTCGGCCCGCGCCCTTCGGGCTTGGGCCGATACCAACCGCTCGGGCTTCTACCAGGGCCGAGATCAAAACAGCAGTGTGATATTCTATATTTCGCGACCCTAGAGCAGACTCTCTAGTCTCTGTGCCTTGCTGGCGACAATACAGATTATAAATAATGGACTAAACATTAGTATGAAAAACGTCAGTCAGCAGTTGACCCAATGACAAATTGTAATTGCTAACAAGGTCATTGTATCGACAATAAAACTTGATGAATTGAGACTGCTGATATTCTTGTTTCATCAACTTTTTTGTCAAAAATTTACCTTGTTTTAAATTTTTTTTATACGTAGAGCATGTATAAATAGGGAAGTTGATGATTGAAAAGGTAAAGTCATCCCGTTTTTCATAGAACTTGGTTGTTATATTACCATTAACTTTTTTTTTAAGTAAAGATATCGTAACATGAACAAGATGTGTCTATCTCTATGGTAATTTTATCTCAAATTCACCAATATATTTCTAAATAAGAATGCAAATTACCTTTAATCATTGACAATGAAAATATCTAAATGTCAAGTTCAAGGCCAAGTGTTTTTTTTACATACAGTAAAACAAGGTTATAACGAAGTCACTAGTTTCTATGAAATGACTACGCTTTATCCGTAATTCGTTATATCCGTATAAGATTCTGAAGAAAAAAAATTCTGCTTTATATGAATACAAATTTAACAATGGTCTTTAATAACGGGAGGCAATCGGTTCCCATAAAAGTTCCAATAGATTGTTGAAAGACTTGGTCACCATGTAGCCAATTCATGAGGTCGTGCTTGATCAATATGCTTTAATGTAGTGTCGATATATTTATGGATTGACAAAATGAAAGGGCTACATTTGTTATATTTTTTTTTAACATTGAAAATAATATGAACAAGCTAAAGACACAATTTTCTCTGACATATTTTTAAAACAAACTTATAGATATAAAAACACGATATTAATCCATAATTTGTTTCCATCAAATTAAAATTAGGCAATGTAATAATTTAAAAGACTATTATTGTTTTATTATTTTTTTTATTATAATTTTTGAAAAGAAATGAAATACATGTATATTTGACTTTAAAGTAGATTTTTATTCAAGGTACTGTTACATCCGACCATATTACAAATCATCAATTTAATAAAAGAAAAAGTTAACTTTAATTCTTTTTTTAAAACAATAAGTAAACATAAGCTATAAGTGAAGTAAAAACTTTTGCTATTTTGTAGAAGATAATCTCCAATTTAAAAAAAAACTTTATGCAAGTATGTTTTTTAGAATCTATAAATAGTTACACCAGACTGTTAGCTGTTATATACTTTATCATACAATCAACTTTAAGAAAATTAAAGAGCTTAGAATAATAGAGAAAAAATATTCTTATCCATTGCATATCGCTGTTTTTCACGTAGGATTGAAATTGAATATAATTCTGTATTTTAATGTTACAAGTTTGGCAGCTGGCTGGCCTTATTGATATAGTTTTGATTTATCTTAAGTTTACACTCTTATCATTTAAGCAAATTCACTTTAAACTTTTGGAAAGAATTTATTCTATTTTCTGTAAACAGAATTACTTGAATAAGCATCTCCAGCACTAGCATTATTAAATAATTGCCTTTTACAATAGTTCAGTTACTACATGTAAGTACATGTACCTGTGAAACAATGAATTTGAACACTCGATTGAAATAACATTGAAGTCACACATTTGCCAAAGGATTTGCTGGAAAATAATTAACTTACCTTTGACATCTGTGGCTTTTTGATGATTATTTTCTACTGATTTATTCCAAGACATCAAAAAAGTCCGCAAACCGTTTTCCATCGACAAAAGACGCTCAATTACACGGGTGTATTTTCTTCCATTCATCAAACTTTGATTTTGAAAAGCATAGTTCTCTTGCAGCAGTATATCATATTTCTGATTAAGAGAGAATGTTTCATTTTTAAGAGAGTTCAGATCTTTCTTCATTAAGAATACTAACTGTTTATTCATATACAAGTTCTGTAACGAAAGCGTTTGAAATTCATTTTCCAGAAATAAAGTTTTCCTCTTTAGACATAGAATTTCCGAATCATTTAGGCTTTGGACGTTTGCACTTTCGATGGTTGTATAATTACTGAGTATTGAAAACAGATCCTTTATCTTTTCTTTGAGTCTTATATTTTCTTCCTGTAATATGTCGTCGTTTATCTTCAAGTCACATAATTCCTTCACAACATCACTAAGTCTTTTCTCAAGAGCCAGGCTAAGGTTTTTGCTATCAAGTGCTTCTATGACCAAGGTCTGGATTTTTTGTATCATAGAGAATCGCCCCAAACTTTCTTGATTTAAAATATCCCGTATAATTTTTAATTGTTTGCCAGAGGTCGTACTTGGCAACGAGGACGATTTTTCCACCATGTTGTCCTCCCTTCCAAACGTCTTATAAATACAGAGAAGTAAATATAAAACAAACGTACCCCTCATTGCTCTCCTCTCTTCTAAGGAATATTAAAATGAATAAAACGCATCTGATGAAATCAATTTGAATACAGAATTAAATTAAGGTAATTCTTTAACAAACCGAGCACTAGTAGTCTTAAGAGCTTTTTGTCCCTTGATTACATATACCAGTAAGCGAAGTTTTATCAACCCTTATCAATTTTAGTAAATTAGTATAATAAGGTTAACATAAAACGTCTCGCATCCTTCTCGTTCAAGATAAATCTAATTATGTTTATCTTCTCCAATGATACCAAGATGATATTTTTAAACTTCAATATTATTTTTCATTAGAATAGAAGAAGTTATTTTGTTTTCTCATTTTCTTATCATATCTAAGTTGCAAAAAACGTATATTTTTCAAAGATTTTATCTCTGGTTAGAGCGTACTACATATCATCATTAAATCAAGCATATAATTATTTAAGGTTAAGGAAGCCTTATGATTTTCTGCACGTTTCATTTAACAACAGTTTTTCAAATCACACTTTGTAAAAAAAAATCCACACCACCAGCTGCAGCTTTGTTACAATACTCCTGTGAAAATACATCAAAAAATAAATAATTTGAAACCCCTAGAAATAATGAGATATTTCTGTAACATTAAAAAGTTATTGAAAATTCAATGCTCTATCAAGTGCATATTTTCTCTCTGTGGATTCACCTACCATCGCATCTTTAAAATTGTATTCCATCCTTAAAAAAATGTAGCAGTTTTCCTCAAACTGGACCCAACCCTGTTCACAATTTGTAACATGGAAATCTTTCGCTGTAAGACATGTAAATATAAGTAACAATTCAGTAATTTATTCAAAGATAAATTCAAAGTAAGTAATTAAGCAGCGAGAAATAAAAAAAGTTAATGCATTACAAAAAAACAACAACACATAACTCTTTAAAATTATCCTGAGTTTGGACTCTTATTATTTAAGATCGCAATTCACTTTATTAAACTTTAGGAAGAATTATTTTTTTATAAACAGAATAACGTAAAGCAGACTCTCGCACAATACCAATAATAAACTAGAGGTACTGTGGGCAATGACCTCACTAAATAATACCCCCCCACCTCCCATAATGTTCCTCTGTTGCTATACATTGTTTTACGGTAATGTGTTTAGAGGAATAACTCGCCGTATCAAATGTTATTCAGAAGCCGCCATACCCAGCAGGCACGCAACATTGTTCCAACGTTGAAAGGAGGTGGAATATAGGTTGCAACGTTAAGCAACTATATTTCTACGTTGAATCCTCAACCTTTTTTTAACGTTAAAACAACGTTGAAGCTGCAACATATATTCAGCGTTGAATGTTCGTCGATATTTCAACGTTTAAACAACGTTGAAGCTGCAACATATTCTTAACGTATGATGATCGTTTATATTTCAACGTTAAAACAACGTTTAATCTGCAACATATTTTCATCGTTTGATGTTTGTTGATATTTCAACGTTGAAACAACGTTAAAGATTCAACATGTTTTCAACGTTGAGTATTTTCTGATATTGTAGATTTGAAACAAGGTTTTAAAAAATGCAAAGTTGGCTGTTTGTTGGTTTCAACGTTAATACAACGTGGAAGATGCAACATATTTTCAACTTTAGGAAAGTTAGGAAAATTTAACGTTGAAACAACGGGTAATGCGTATTGAGCACTTTAGTGTTTACGGTCAAAATATAAAGGGGTCTTCAACTTTTAATCCATGCGATTTTTTCGCAATATACACACAATTAATTGCGTTGTTAGTAAATATTATATATATAATTATTTATAATTAATGAAATTCCAACAGCCTGAACCATTATGAATTTTTAAATATGATTTTATATGAAGTATGACATCTACATTTAACAATTTATTATAATTATGTTTCAAAAAATGTTATTTTTAAAAAGATAAATTGTGAAAGCAGTTTTTTCCGAATTTTAATGTTCTTAAAATTAGACTCATATAGATCCGTGCCGTATACATGTACTCTTGTGCAGAACATACGTATTCAGAGCGAATCTAAGAAGTCTTAATTTATTAGATTGTACTTTTGCTGAGTGTATTAATTCTATAATCTTTCTTTTCACAAAATATTTTAAAAAATCAAATAAAAACATAACAATTTTAATTAACCCCGGTAAAGTACCATTCTTAAAATCCATTCCCCAAAAACCTTCGAGATATCAGATAAGGAGTGTTTTGAACAATCAAATTGTCCCCTTTTTATTATGATAAATGCTAAGTTGTTTAAAGCTCCATGTTCACATGTCATCTTCGCTAGCCAAGGATTTCTGATACGCTACTCTCCTCATAATCAGGAGAGTATCGTATCAAATGTGTTAGTGCCCCCCTTTACATCTACTTATTAGAGACTAAAATTAAAAAAAAGGAGAAATAATAATATTGTTTAAATTGTCACTCTTTTATTTTCAAGACCCTTTTCCTTTTTATTTTATCAAAACCTAAAATAGTCAAAACGTCAATATCTCATGTCCTGAAGTGACTTTATCATGAAAACTTTATCCAACCAGGGTTTAATCATATTTCAGTCCAATGGGGGCTGGTCAGAACATATTGCAACAATTTATGAAAATGCTTGCCTAAGACTAAACATACTGCGCACACTAAAATATAAATTAAAGAGAGACTCCTTAATCAAAATATACCTATCATTTGTTCGACCAGTTGTAGAATATGGGGATGTGGTATGGGATAATTGCACTGAAGAACAATCTAAATTATTGGAGAGTGTGCAGGTGGAAGCTGCAAGAATAATTACAGGCATTAGGTGTAATACATCAAAAAGTAACTTATACAAAGAGTTGGGATGGGACACTTTAAGTTCAAGAAGGGAAAATCATAAGCTTACATTGATGTTTAAAATACTTAATAATCTTACCCCTGATTACATGAATAATATGCTTGAAGGATGTATGCCAATCCAGCATAATTATAATTTGCGAAACCCTAATTCATATCGAATCCCAATCATTAGAACAGTGTCATACTACAACAGCTTTGTACCATCTACAATATCCTTGTGGAAAAATTTATCAGATGATTGCAAAAACTCCCCTACATTACAAACTTTTAAAAATAAATTAAACTCTACCACTCCTATTCAGAAAAATAAATATAAACTTTACAATTATGGTAATAGAATTGAAAACATAATACACTGCCAGTTAAGGAATAAATGTAGCAACCTTAATGCTGATCTTTTTAAAGATCACATAAATGAATCACCAATATGTACAAATTGTGGATATCAAAATGAGAACTCACTTCATTTCTTCTTGTATTGTCAACAATATGCCTTACAACGACAATCACTGATTAAATACATGAATGAAAATAACATACCAATTAATATAGAAAACATATTATATGGTGTAGACTCACTAAGTCTGGATAATAATTTTTCATTTTTTGATAAGGTACATACCTTTATAAGAACCTCTAAGAGGTTTTCATTGAAATTTTAGTTTATTATATTCTATGGGAAATATATTATTTTACTATATGTTAACTGCTCTGTTAGGGAATTCTTCCTACTCTGGGTCAACAACAATTGCTCAAACATATGTTCTTGTTTTTTGTTTTTTGTTTGGTTTGGTTTTTTTCTCCTTTTTGTTGATTATACTTTATTTATTATATAATTATTATTTTTCCTATTCATTTGTTAAATTATATTTTTTTTCTCATTTCTCTTCCTCTCTCTTTCTCTCTCTCTCTCTCTCTCTCTCTCTCTCTCTGAATAAATTCCAAATATGTACCATTTTATAATCTTCTTTTCATACATTTTCCTATGTTTTCATGTACTTGTGATTGTACCTTGACCCATGGAGAGAACGATCATAGGCATTTATGCCTGCTGTTCAATCCATTTCTTTATATGAATAAATATATTTTAAACTAAAACTAATCATACCGATTATTTGGAAGAATATTAATGAATCTTTACATTTTTTTTCCAAATTGCGTTAATATGGTCGATATTAACGCACTTTGAAAAAAAAAATAATTTGTTCAAAGTGCGTAAGCTTGGTCCCAAATTCAACGCATTTTGAATTTTTTTTTTCAAAGTGCGTAATTTTTCAAAGTGCGTTGTAACACAGCCTTGATTGCATCAGACTCTTCGCCCGTGAAAATTGAGAAGGAATGCAACATTTTGTGAGTACACTATGTCTATGTATATCTTTAACATTTTTCTTTAGTAATAATTATAAGCATACTAATTTTAACATGATGTCAACTATAAATTAATTCTTTTAATCATGTTCATTAAATCCGAGTACCGGAATATATTCCTTTGTCTAATTTTAAAAATCATTCATGTGTATTTATTTTTATTGTTTGAAATAACGTGTTACGTACATTGTATCGAACAAATGGCTTTAACAACTTAATTTTTTTATTAATAGGCTATTGCTTTAAAGGATGGATTCTCCTGTTCATCATTTTCATTCGTGGGACTTAACTCTATGCGTGATTAAAGTCAATGGATCCGCCACTTTATGGAACTTAGTAGTGTACATGTAAGAGAGACGCGTACTTTGAAGAACCTGGATGTAATTTCTGTGACCCCCTTTTCACTAGGATTATAAAATTTGACAAGCAGTGGTTTTCGGGATTCAGTGATTGAATCCGAATTTTTGTTTGTCTTTAAAATATAGACTGAAATAGATTCTCTCACAATCATAATACTGGATTACAACTTATATAAATATTTCGAAAGTTGAATAAAAACTTTTATTTATTAGAATTTCAAATGTATTTGTTCATAAAGCAAAATGTAATATGAATTCAATGTGATTTCAACCAAATATCAACGTTTGCCAAACCGAAAAATTTCAACCAAATCTCAACCTAATTACAATCAATGTTCACTTTCATAAAATGCTGATATTTGACGTTGAAACAACGTTGAACCGTGAACGTTGCATCAAATTTCATTTGCAAACAAAAACCAACCATTAATCAACTATAAATTTAACCCATTTTCAACGTTTATTCAATCGATATTAATTGCAAAATCTGAACCTGAAGGCCATAGCAGAAAAATCAGGAAATCGTTAAAAATTGACGTTGAAACAACGTAAAGTCTCAACGTTAACTTTACTTTCATATGCAACCAAAATTCAACGTTGATTCAACGTTGAAGTGCCTGCTGGGATATGTGACGTCTTAGGAAAGAATATATTGGGAATTTCCATGTTTTGCTATGTGAAAGTTTCATTAAATTTCACTCAGTAGTATAAGAGGCGTTGCGGATAAGAGATTGGTACCCCAAAGCGTAACAGACGAACGGACGGAAGGACGGACGTACAGACGGATGGACATAACGATTACTTTATACCCTCCTACTTTTCAAGCGGGGGGTATAATGATTGTCTTTTACAATAATAGTTACATGTAAGATCTACGAAACAATAAATTTGAACGTAAAGATGAAATAACAAGTGAACAGCTTATTTGTCAAAGTAAGAAGACAACAGTTACTAACTTACCTTTAATATCTGTTGCCTTTTGATGGTAATTTTCCATTGTTTTATTAAAAGATTCCAAAAGAGTCCGCAAACCGTTTTCCATCGTCAAAAGACGCTCGATTACACGGGCTTCCATTCTTCCATTCATTATACTTTGATTTTGAAAAGCATAGTTCTCTTGCAGCATTTTGTCATATTTCTCATTTAGACCGATTGTTTCATTCTTAAGAGAGTTCAGATCTCTCTTCATCAAAAATACTAACTGTCTATTAATATCCAAATTCTGTAACGATAGCGTTTGAATTTGATTTTCCACAAATAAAGTTTTCCTCTTCAGATTTAAAATTTCCGAATCATTAAGGCTTTGAACGTCTGAACTTTCGACCCTTGTATAATTATTGAGTGTCAAATAAAGATCCTTTATTTCATCTTTGAGCTTTGTATTCTCTTCATGTAACATGTCGTCATTCATTTTCAAGTCACCTAATTCCTTCAAGACATCATTAAGCCTTTCCTCAAGGGTCTGGCTAAAGTTTTTGCTATCAATTGCATCCATCACCAAGGTTTCAATTTTCCGTATCATTGAGAATCGCGCTAAACTTTCTTGATTCAATATATCCCGTATAAATTTTAATTGCTTCCCAGAGGTTGTGCTTGGCAAAAGGGTCGTTTTCTTCGTCTCGTCATTTTCAGGAAAAGTCGCATGTCCAAAACTCTCATAAATACATAAAAGTATGTATATCAAAAGCATAGCTCTCATTTTTCTAAAACCACTTTAATCATTCAGGGATTAAGAACATTGAAAGCATCTGCTAAAATTCAGAATTTAAATGCTGTGTTTCGATATCTCTTATATATACCATGCATTCATTCATCTGGGATTCTTAATTGCTAAGAGTAAATGGTGCGCAGGGAAAAAGGTTGTTTACTCATTTAGTTTCAATTAATGCATTCAAACGTGAAATCATGCCATGTAGATCTCGTATCTGGTTTCCCTCTCAAGAAAAATTAAACAAGTATTTAGTACATGTAACTTTCCAAAGTGTTTCCAAAGTGTTTTCTTTTCATGATCACTTTTATAGTATTTTTCATTCAAAAAATTACAACACACGTACTGCAATCTCCTTAACATTTGTAGGTTGCAAAATATACTTTTCAAAGATGTCATCACAGTTGACAGCGTACTCCAAATCAACACTAATTCAAGCATATAATTATTTACGGTTTGGGAAAGTTTTTGCACGTTTCATTTTACAACAGATTTTTAATACACATACATACATATTTAAAAATCAAAATCCAAGAATAGATCTGGAGCGTTTAAAAATTAAAGCAATAGCGGTATGTATGAAATAAAGGAATATTGAAAAAAAGGAAAATTTAGGATAATAGCAACATAACTTTTTTTTTTATTTTATTCGTATTCAGAGTTTTTCTATGCCCGTTTGCTCACTTCTCCATGGCACCTGATCACACTTCTGATATATAGGAGATCCGTGTTTGCTCTACTCCTCTTTTGTATAGTTTTATGGATTTTTGATTTTGAATACTGTTTTTTTTAAATGTTTCCTCCTTTAATTATGTACACGTAGTCTTTGCTTGTTTCACTATATATGACTAAGGAGTATTCCATATACCTGATCAATACCTAGGGCTCGGACCGGGTGTGGCTGGTTACACCACCAAGACACCTGATTCCACCTCTCGTGTTTGAAGATGTCCCTGTTTTAGCTTTACCCTTGGCTCGTTTTGTTGAATATTTTGCGAGATTAATCGCTGTTAGTTTTTTTTCATCCTGACGTCATTCAAATGAGACGATTGCGCTTTATGTTTTTTTTAAGTTCGTAAGATGTTCATCTCTTATTAGAATCATCAGTAATATCCCATCCAACAATTAAAAACATGCATAAATGTATATGCAGGTATCTTTACGAATCTTTATTTTCTGGTGAAAGTGCTTGAAGTTCAAATATGAACCTAAAAAATTGACCTCTTATATAACTCTTAGAAAAAAAAAGAGAGAAAATATTATTTTTCCACACAATAATAATTATCTCTCTTTCTCCTCGCCTCTTTCTAATCTTTCCATCTACCAAAGCTAAAATATTCATCTTTTTAACTATTGTGAATAGACATTAAACAAAGGCAGATTTGTTTATTTCATAGCACGAAAAATAACCCTTAGACAGATTACTCTTGCGAAAGAAATTGTTACCTCAATCCTCAATTTTCTCAAAAACTCTTATAAACGAATGTTATTTCAGATTACTTCTATATATATTACTTACTTGATTTCATACATACGTGAATACATATATTGGGGAAGAAAAGATAAAGAGTTGTGCTTAGGATTCTTCCAAATGTGTCCGTCATCATGTCCAAAAAGGACTCCTTTGTTTAGGATTACTTATAATAATGCGTTTTTATATTTAATTGGAATACTGTAAATCACTTTTTATTCGCGAGAACTTCATTTTCGCGTTATTACGCGAGACAGCGTACTCACAAAAATTTAATTCTTGCGTATAATAGTATTCCTTAAGATTATATAGAGCAATAACCACAATTCTTGAAAATTTTGTCTCGCTTATCAAGAGTCAGTGACTATCTCGCGAAAATAAGGTGTCGCGAAAATTTAGTGATTTACAGTATACGAGGGTTGTTCTAAGAGTTCGTGGACTGATGCCATAAAATTAATACTATGAAGTCTATGCTAACAAAATTTTTAAAGAACATCAAGCAACTATATTTTTTTAAAAATGTTGATTTTTTTTTCTCAGTCACACTTAAGTAGACAAACGCAATCTTCGAAGTTGCGCTGCCTGGATATACCATATTGTCAAATTTATCAACAATTTATTTAAAAATAAAATTTACGAACAGATGTGCGTATAATGTATTATATAAATAATAACGATGATGCTAACTGAACGTTGAAAATTTCAATGATGTATCTTAAACGATTTTAATTATATGACTCTAGTCCACAAATTTTCCAAACAACCCTCGTATAGTATTTGAAAAAAATAAAACATTCATCTGTTCATTTGTTTAATTAAGACAATATTTCAATATTTGAAACGCTTATTCTGCAATGATAAAAGTAGATTATTTTCTACAGTAATATTGATTGTGATTGGCATCAGTTGGAATATATGTACAGTTTAATATGCTACTTATGCTATGAATTTTGATGCTTCGCATTTTTCCTTTTGCGTGTAGAACACACCTCAATAAAAAACTTATTGATAAGGTAGAAGGTAATCCTTTTTTAAAAGACCCAGCTCACAAACAAAGGGACGTTTTACGCCACAGGGTCTATCGTTCCGTCTCAACCATGTACCCAACTTCTCAACACAATGCTCCACATTCCCAAAATTGCTGGGTTCGTTCTTGTGCCAATTCGTGTATGTTGGTTTACTTCCAGTCGAGATAAAGCCAAAGCTGCCTTCACTGAGTATATCTGTCAACCCAATCCAGGCATATTGAAAACCTGAAAAAGAAATTTTAGAACAATCAGCATGATCACTGTAATATTTTTTTTTTTATCTACCTGATAAAAAAGTTCATTTTTTAGCAAAATGTACCTCGTATCGTAAGCTGCAGATTAATCCAATTTTCTACACGTGAAGATTTAATTTCAAGTAGGTGAGCACCAGCTGCAGCTCTGTTCACTAATCCTGTAAAAATAGATTAAAGATTTAAACAAATTGAAACTCCAAAAAACAAAATAAACAATAATGAAATATTTCTGTACAGTGCAGGGAAATAATTTTGTTACAGCATCAATGCTGATTTTGGTGCTTCCTATGCTTGCTGATTTTGATGCTTCCTTTGCTTGCTGATTTTTATGCTAGTTATCCTTATCCTGATCCTGGTTTGATCCTTATCCTGATGCTGGTTTGAAACTAGGTCAATGCTAGTAATGCTACCGGAAGTAGGATTATCCTGCCGGAAGTCGATAATTCAAAAACAGCATCGCTATTTAAAGCCATAAAAAATAATTTTTGGGGTAATTTTTATTTGTAATTTGTATTAAATGACTTTCCTTTATCTGTTTTCACTTTGGTCAATGCTAGTTCTATCCTTTGCTTGCTGATGCTGATCCAAGTAATGCTGTTTTTTTAAATGCTGATGCTGATGCTAGTTCTATCCTGATCCTACTTATGCTGATCCTGATGCTGGTTTATGTAACAAAATTAGTTCCCTGCACTGTAATATTAAAAAATTATTGGAAATTAAATATTCTATCAATTGCATATTTTCTCTCTGTGGATCCACTTACCACTGCATCTTTAAAATAGTATTCCATCCTTAAGAAAAGGTAGCAGTTTTCCTAAAACTTGACCAAACCCTTTTCACAATTTGTAGCACGGAAATCCTTCGCTGTAAAACATGTAAATATAAATAACAATTCAGTAATTTAGTCAAAGATAAATTCTTCAAATAGTGACAGTAAGTAATTGAGCAACGATAAAGAAAAAAGTCTGTGCATTACAAATCAAAACATTTCACTTAAAACTATCCCGCGTTTATCTTATCATTAGAGTCGCAATTCACTTCATTAAACTTAGCGCAGAATTATATTTTTTTTATAAACAGAAATACGTAAAGCAGACTTTCGCACAATACCAATATTAAATGATTGCCTTTTATAACAGAAGTTACATGTACGTTATCTATGAAACAATAAATTTGAATGTAAAGATGAAATAACAAGTGAATGAGGTATTTGTCAAAGTAATAAGACAACAAACTTACCTTTAAAATCTGTTGCATTTTGATGATTATTTTCCATTGTTTTTTTAAAAGACTCCAAAAGAGTCCGCAAACCATTTTCCATCAACAAAAGACGCTCGATTAAACGGGTAGAATTTCTTTCATTCATTATACTTTGATTTTGAAAAGCATAGTTTTCTTGCAGCATTTTGTCATATTTCTCATTTAGACCGATTGTTTCATTTTTAAGAGAGTTCAGATCTCTCTTCATCAAATATACTAACTGTTTATTTATATCCAAATTCTGTAACGATAGCGTTTGAATTTGATTTTCCACAAATAAAGTTTTCCTCTTCAGATATAAAATTTCTGAGTCATTAAGGCTTTGAACGTCTGCACTTTCGACGGTTGTATAGTTACTGTGTATTAAATATAGATCTTTTATCTTTTCTTTGAGCTTTGTATTCTCTTCATTTAATATGTCGTCATTCATTTTCAAATCACCTAATTCCTTTACAACTTCGCTAAGCCTTTTTTCAAGGGCCTGGCTAAAGTTTTTGCTATCAATTGCATCCATCACAAAGGTCTCGATTTTCTGTATCATAGAGAATCGCGATAAACTTTCTTGATTCAATATATCCCGTATCATTTTAATTGCTTCCCAGAGGTTGTGCTTGGCAAAAGGGTCGTTTCCTTCGTCTCGTCATTTTCAGGTAAAGTCCCATGTCCAAAAGTGTCATAAATACACAAAAGCAGGTATATCAAAAACAGCCCACTCATTTTTTTTCTATAACCGCTTATTCAATCATTCAGGGATGAAGAACATTGAAATCAGCTGCTAAAATTCAGAATTTAAATGCTGTGTTTCGATATCTCTTATATATACCATGCATTCATCTGGGATTCTTAATTGCTAAGAGTAAATGGTGCGCAGGGAAAAAGGTTGTTTACTCATTTAGTTTCAATTAATGCATTCAAACGTGAAATCATGGCATGTAGATCTCGTATCTGGCCTCCCTCTCAAGAAAAATTAAACAAGTATTTAGTACATGTAACCTTCCTAAGTGAATTGTGTTCTCTTTTCATGATCACATTTTCATTAAAAAAAAAAATACAACAACTTTCGGCAGTCTCCTTAACGTTTGTAGGTTGCAAAATATACTTTTCAAGGATGTCATCGCAGGTAACGGCGTACTCCAAATCAACATTAATTCAAGCATATAATTATTTACGGTTTGGGAAACTTTAAGACTTTCTGCACGTTTGATTTTTAAACTGATTTTCAATACACATACATACATATTTAAAAATCAAAATCCAAGAAAAGATCTAGAGCGCTTAAAAATCAAAGCACTAGCGGTATGTATGAAATAAAGGAATATTGAATAAAAGGAAAATTTAGGATGATAGCAACATAACTTTTTTTTAATTTATTCGTACTGAGTGTTTTTCTATGCACGTTTTCTCACTCCTGAATGGCAAATGATCACACCTCTGATATATAGTAGATCCGGGTTTGATGTGCTCCTCTTTTGTATTGTTTTATGGATTTTCAATATTGAATACTGTTTCCATATTTTTCATCATTATATACACGTAGTGCTTGATCAACTATCTGACGAAGGAATATTCCGTATACCTAATCAATACCTTAAGCTTGCAATGGATGTTGGCTTCTCAGTAGGGGATGCTTACTCCACCTTGACACCTGATTCCACCTCTCCTGTTTGAAGATGTCCCTGTTTTTGCTCTATCTTGGGCTATTTTTGTTGAATGCTTTACGATATTAATCGCTGTGCGTTATCTTCACCCTGACGTCATTAAAATCATACGATTGCGCTTTCTGTATAGTAAGTCCGAAAAAAATTTCATTTCTTATTAGAATTATCAGGACTATCACATGTCACAATTAAAAGAGATGTATAAATATATGTGCAGGTATCTTTGCCAACCACTCAATATTTGTATCAATATGTGTATCATTCATCTCCGTAAAAGTGCTTGAAGTTCAAGTTTGAAGCTAAACATATATCTCTTATATAACTTTAAGGGAAAGAGAGCAATTATGATTTTTCCAAACCATGAAACTTCTATCTTTCTCCCTTCCTCTTCCGAATCTATCCATCTATTAATCTATCATATTCATCTTTCTAACTATTATGAATAGACATTGAACGAAGACTGACTCGTTTTTTTCATATCAATAAAAATAACCCTTAGCCACATTACTCTCTCCACTGATATTTTCACCTGATCCCTAAGAATTTCTCAAAAATCTTATAAACAAAAGCTTTGCAGCTAGATTACTTTTAAATTTGTAGCATAATTGATATCAAATGCATGTATGCATGTATATAAATACATATATTTGGGTAGAAATGATAAAGAGTTGAGCTAAGGGATCTTCTGAATGTACATGTTACTCCTCGTTCTTTATAAGAGTAGATCAATTCATCAGTTTTTGAAGAAATATCACAAAATAATTCTGTTTGTTACTATAATATAAGTTTAGATATTTTGTGTTTTATACCTCTTTTTTCAGAGTGCCTTATTTATCTCCATTGTAAAAAATGTTGATATACACTCTTAACGCACTTTGATTCTTTTTTCACAGTGCGTTGATTTGGTACCAAATTTAACGCATTTTGATTTTTTTTAAAGTGTCTTCTGTCCCAGTTGTAATGCAACCAATTTGAAGTATTTTTTTAACTGCGTTATTTTTTCAAGGTGTCTTGTCACATTGGTTTCTTTATTCTGTTTCAGTGAATTATACCACATCAATTTGTAAATGAAAATTAAAGTCATAAAAGCAAGATATTTTCCTTCCATTCAATCTTTTTGAAAAGTAGAAATATCTTTTTTATTTCAAATGCGCTACCCACATCTGCAATTCATAAAAAAATATTTAAAATAAAAACAAAAATATTTAACTACATTGCACTTCTGCATCTAATTTTCATTCTTCACAAACTTGCAGAATACGCATTTCTTCCACGATATTTAACTATTCTTCTTTGATATAACTTCAAAACTGTTGGCAAAGACGAGAACATATCATATCTAATCAAAGTACTGAAAGTACTAATAGGCGGAAGCATGATTGCAAGTCCTCATGTGCAAAACTTTAAAGACACATATTTGAAGTATAATATCTATCTTAAGGGGGGGGGGATGTTAATAAATATTTTGAAGGATTGAATCTAAAGAACAAGAATTAACAAAATGTCTCCCTTTTGAAGCGGAGAGATGAGAATAGGTGAAGTCAATAGCAAAATGATCATTTTAACATTTATTTTTTTGTAAAGTATAACAAGATAAAATTGAAATGCAAGTTGCAATTATACATTAAATTTGTAATTAGATATGGTTTTTGGGAACAAGAAATGGTTAATTATTAAATTTCACACAAAAATGAGTACTAATGAGTAATAGAAAACAATAAACATCACAACTGCTTTTGATTTTTTCTGTATATTAAGTTGACATAGTACCAATGAAACAAAGTCTTGTTAAGTTGCAAATCAAATAAGGATGCAAGATACATAGAAGACCTTACATAGATTTACAATGTGCTTGTGATTCTATAAAATGTCTTGATTCAATACACGTATGGCCCAGGTAGAACAAATTACAAGTCTTTAATGCTGATGACAGGTGGGCCCTGTGTAATGATGTCCACAATAAATGGATATTTTTTTCAGGAGAGCTCCTACCATGGCAGACCCTTGAACGCCAGACAATATCTTTTTTATTCCTGTGGTAAATTTGTCTTTCGGGATATTGGTACATGCATCCTAATATCAGTAGTGTTTTCTTTTCTGGAGATTGTCTCCACCATTTTCCTGACAACTGTCTCTTGTTAGAATTTTCTACAAAGTGAATAAGTGAAAAAAAGAATATCTTATAATTATATTTAGCAAATATTCCTATACAATTTATCCGACTTTCAATAAATGTTATCAAAGACTTCAAATAAACCTTTATGATATATTTGATATATTTTCTAGGGACGTCAACTTGACCGGGTACTCGATCCAACGTCCAAGTATTGAATACTAAAAATAGATACTCGGTTACTCGGATGTATATTAAATAATTTCTTTTTTCAAAGTAAATATTTTTATCAAAACTTATCAATATTTACTTAAATATGCAAACGGTAATTAGTATGTTTTCATCTACACCTTTCTGTAAAACACCCGTTATCGCCTCTACATGTATACCTGTGAATATACAGTAATTACTGACCAATTAGTAGGCACATAGTCGTTCTCAACTATTGTGGTCCTTAATTTTTGCATGAGTGACTTCAACGATTGTTTTCAGTAAACATCATAATGATGGAAGTATATGCAGTTCACAGCAGTGAAATATGACATGCATAGAAATGCCGCTACCCACTTCGATAGTAAAGAAATAACTTAAGATTCAAAACAGATGAAAGTCAATTTGCTAATTAAGTTTAGTGTAAAAACTGGAAATAACCAATAAATGAATAATCATAAGAGTATGAGCATGCAATCCCTTCAACATCCATTTCTTACTTTTGAAGTTTCGCTAGTTTAATAAACTAATCTGCACAACAGTTTGTCCTCCTTTTGCGTTGATCAAATAGATCCAAAACAACCTTTTGTAATTTTTGGTGTATTAATTGTGCATAATTTTTTTTTTTTTTTTTTGCTTTTTATTTGATAAATAACTTAAGTACTAAAAATAATTTCCAATCGAATTATTGTTTATTTGTACATTTTTGTGGGTTAATAGAGATTAACTAGGCTTAAGAACAAACTTTTATCTACATTTTACCGTTAGTAACCGAGTATTCAATCGGGGAAAAGTCCGAATAAGCAATTATTAATTATCAAATGATTTGACCGATTTGACTTCCCTATTATTTTCCAGTGTTTCTCTCTCTCTATCTCTCTCTCAAAAGCCAACTATTGTTCGTAATCATGCATTTGCAAGAAAACAGATTAAATTTATATAAGATATACAAGATATGGACTGATAAAAGTTACTTTGTTGTATTTGAAAAATTGAAAAGAAAATAAATCAATTTAACAAAAAAACAAAATATCAAAATTATACTTTCAAAAAATATTCGGTTAATATTTGTCATATTCGGTTCATTTTTGTCATTATAACAAGAACATTCGTTATGCTATCAAACATATAATTTATGTATCATAACTTATGACACTTATCCCACTTGAAATATATTAAATTGATTTAAATATACATGTACTCACCTTCTGACAGATTCATGAGAATAGTGTATCTGACTGCGGTTGTGCTGAGTTGAGTTGAGTTCTTATTTAGAGATGACACAGAGCGAAATTTCTACATGTTCACCATGCAATGTTAATTATCCTGCTCCTTGTTAGCTGCCTCCGTAGGGTCACATCTATACTGACTAAAATTGTGTCTTTGAGACTGTCCAATTTTCATAGCTTTGGTCCATCCTTCAACATATTTACATTAAATGAAAAGGATATATAAATGTATACATAGACTCGGCATGATAATTACTCAAATATTTCTCCCAGGCATGCATGAAATTTTATGCAGATACAGTATCAGTTCGTTCGATCAAGACCGACCAAAACAGGTATCATGTTACGATATCTAATTAAAGCATGTCTGCATAGGGAGGCGACATTTTCAAGTTAAAACAATGAAGATAAAGGTTACAACGAAAGATAAGCTAATCAGACAATGTGAGTTACCTTGATAATGTAGAAGAGAAGCCTGTCACTTCCATTGTAAATCATTTGTACTCCATGTGGGTTTGTTTACAATAATTTCACGCTGAATCGTCTCATGTTAGATTATTACGCGGAAGTAGTACATATATATAAATAAACAATTGATAAAAGGAACTACATACCTCTTTTCTTCTATTTTCCAATAGATTATTTAAAAGATTAGTTCATCAGTAGCTGTATACATGTACCTGTCATTAATTCTTAAATATAATTATACCTACTTGAACTATTTTGTCCCTCGTAATATTTCTAAATATCGCTTCAGGACCCCTTGATGTTGAACCCCATTTGTTTTTGTTTTAAACATACAGAGCTGTCGTTCGTTCCTCTCTCAAACGTGAAACGTATCAGGAGTACTAAAGTAACTATTAGTTCTATTATTAGGCTATTATTTTATTGGACTTTTTGTTACATTAATCAAAATAAATTGTTAAAATAAATTCATCCATAACACACGCTTTTGATATGATAATAACGATAAAGATTGGGAAGGGTGTCGAATATGAGTAGCTGTTGTATGCCCTTAGTTTAAGATACATCCGTTTGGAGTACCATGTCAGAGGGCAAAATTGACCTTTGACATCTTGAGAGGTTAAAAGGTCATCAAAGCAAAAATGCAATAGGCGGCTTCCGCCTAAAAAGGACTCCTTGTTACATAAGACATTTAATAATGCGTTTTCCTGTCAAATTTGAATATAGCATTTGACAAAAATAAAACACCCATCCACTCTTTTATTTAATTAAGACAAAATTTAACAAGCTTATTCTGCATTGATATAAGTAGGTCATTTTCTACAATGATACTGATTGCGATTTCGTATAAGTTAGAATATTGGAATATATGTACTATTTAATATGCAATTATTGTTTTGAATTTTGATGCTTCACATTTCCCTTTTTGTGTAAAGAACACATCTCAAGAGAAAGAAAATTTTTACGGTAGAAGGTAATCTTTTTAAGGACTCAGCTCACAAACAAAGGGACGTTTTACATCACAGCGTTGATCGTTCCATTTCAACCCTGCACTCTTCTTCTCAGCACAGTGTTCTACATTAAACAAATGCAGACTCGTTTATTTCAAAGTGAGAAAAATAACCCTTAGCCACATTACTCTCTCAACTGAAATTGTTACCTCAATCCATTTTTAACTTCTGAAAAAATCTGATAAACAAATGTTCTGCAGTAAGATTACTTCTAAATATGTAACGTAATTGATTTCATACATAGGTGAATACAAATACTTGGATAGAAAAGATAAAGAGTTGTGTTGAGGATTCTTCTGGATATACATCCCATCTAATCGTTCTTGATAATGGAATATCGATTCATTAGGTTTCAAAAGAAATATAACAAAATAGTGCTGTCTTTTGATAAAATAGAAACCTTGATATTTTGTATTTTATACATATCTTTTTCAAAGTGCTTTAATTATCTCCAATTCAAAGAAAAATGCTGATATACACTTTTATCGTACTTTGATTTTTTTTTCACAGTTGGTTCAAAAGGTTGTTTACTCATTTAGTTTCAATTAATGCATTCAAACGTGAAATCATGGCATGTAGATCTCGTATCTGGCCTCCCTCTCAAGAAAAATTAAACAAGTATTTAGTACATGTAACCTTCCTAAGTGAATTGTGTTCTCTTTTCATGATCACATTTTCATTAAAAAAAAAAATACAACAACTTTCGGCAGTCTCCTTAACGTTTGTAGGTTGCAAAATATACTTTTCAAGGATGTCATCGCAGGTAACGGCGTACTCCAAATCAACATTAATTCAAGCATATAATTATTTACGGTTTGGGAAACTTTAAGACTTTCTGCACGTTTGATTTTTAAACTGATTTTCAATACACATACATACATATTTAAAAATCAAAATCCAAGAAAAGATCTAGAGCGCTTAAAAATCAAAGCACTAGCGGTATGTATGAAATAAAGGAATATTGAATAAAAGGAAAATTTAGGATGATAGCAACATAACTTTTTTTTAATTTATTCGTACTGAGTGTTTTTCTATGCACGTTTTCTCACTCCTGAATGGCAAATGATCACACCTCTGATATATAGTAGATCCGGGTTTGATGTGCTCCTCTTTTGTATTGTTTTATGGATTTTCAATATTGAATACTGTTTCCATATTTTTCATCATTATATACACGTAGTGCTTGATCAACTATCTGACGAAGGAATATTCCGTATACCTAATCAATACCTTAAGCTTGCAATGGATGTTGGCTTCTCAGTAGGGGATGCTTACTCCACCTTGACACCTGATTCCACCTCTCCTGTTTGAAGATGTCCCTGTTTTTGCTCTATCTTGGGCTATTTTTGTTGAATGCTTTACGATATTAATCGCTGTGCGTTATCTTCACCCTGACGTCATTAAAATCATACGATTGCGCTTTCTGTATAGTAAGTCCGAAAAAAATTTCATTTCTTATTAGAATTATCAGGACTATCACATGTCACAATTAAAAGAGATGTATAAATATATGTGCAGGTATCTTTGCCAACCACTCAATATTTGTATCAATATGTGTATCATTCATCTCCGTAAAAGTGCTTGAAGTTCAAGTTTGAAGCTAAACATATATCTCTTATATAACTTTAAGGGAAAGAGAGCAATTATGATTTTTCCAAACCATGAAACTTCTATCTTTCTCCCTTCCTCTTCCGAATCTATCCATCTATTAATCTATCATATTCATCTTTCTAACTATTATGAATAGACATTGAACGAAGACTGACTCGTTTTTTTCATATCAATAAAAATAACCCTTAGCCACATTACTCTCTCCACTGATATTTTCACCTGATCCCTAAGAATTTCTCAAAAATCTTATAAACAAAAGCTTTGCAGCTAGATTACTTTTAAATTTGTAGCATAATTGATATCAAATGCATGTATGCATGTATATAAATACATATATTTGGGTAGAAATGATAAAGAGTTGAGCTAAGGGATCTTCTGAATGTACATGTTACTCCTCGTTCTTTATAAGAGTAGATCAATTCATCAGTTTTTGAAGAAATATCACAAAATAATTCTGTTTGTTACTATAATATAAGTTTAGATATTTTGTGTTTTATACCTCTTTTTTCAGAGTGCCTTATTTATCTCCATTGTAAAAAATGTTGATATACACTCTTAACGCACTTTGATTCTTTTTTCACAGTGCGTTGATTTGGTACCAAATTTAACGCATTTTGATTTTTTTTAAAGTGTCTTCTGTCCCAGTTGTAATGCAACCAATTTGAAGTATTTTTTTAACTGCGTTATTTTTTCAAGGTGTCTTGTCACATTGGTTTCTTTATTCTGTTTCAGTGAATTATACCACATCAATTTGTAAATGAAAATTAAAGTCATAAAAGCAAGATATTTTCCTTCCATTCAATCTTTTTGAAAAGTAGAAATATCTTTTTTATTTCAAATGCGCTACCCACATCTGCAATTCATAAAAAAATATTTAAAATAAAAACAAAAATATTTAACTACATTGCACTTCTGCATCTAATTTTCATTCTTCACAAACTTGCAGAATACGCATTTCTTCCACGATATTTAACTATTCTTCTTTGATATAACTTCAAAACTGTTGGCAAAGACGAGAACATATCATATCTAATCAAAGTACTGAAAGTACTAATAGGCGGAAGCATGATTGCAAGTCCTCATGTGCAAAACTTTAAAGACACATATTTGAAGTATAATATCTATCTTAAGGGGGGGGGGATGTTAATAAATATTTTGAAGGATTGAATCTAAAGAACAAGAATTAACAAAATGTCTCCCTTTTGAAGCCAAAATTGCAGAATACACATATCTTCTAGATATTTAAAACTCTTCCTTTACTTTTTTTAATATGAATTGGAAGCTCTTGACAAAGACAAAAAAAATTATCCAAAATGACTCCTTGTCCAATAAGAGTTATAACAATGTGTATTTAGCATTTGTAAATAATAATTTAAAAAAATCATTTCTTTTGTTTAATTGAGACATTATTTAACAAACTTAGTCTGCAATGATAAAGGTAGGTCATTTTCTACAATAATACTGATTGCGATTTGGTATCATTTGGAGTATATTTACAGTTAAATATGCTACTAATGCTACGAATTTTGATGCTTCGCATTTCTCCTTTTGAGTATAGAACAGACCTAAATCATGTTATCTTGTAACCAATAATGCATTCAACCCATCTAAATTTGAGCAGATATTTCAGATAGATTCTGTGCTATATTGTTTTTTCTTAAAACATGTAAAAGGGATTGATCGAGTCGACATTGGAATGGAAATGAATATTGATAATTGGTAAAAAGCTTCGGATATATCTTTTAATTCTTCTCCTGATGCTTAGTATATGATTTCATTTTTGAATATTTCATTTAGAACCGAACAAAAAGAGTAACTAAACAAAATACAGAATTCAAGGAAGAAAATAGATTGGATACAAAGAAAACAATTCAAACTGTAATATAAATGCGTTGCAATGCTTACGTGAAAAGAATCTCTTTTTTTAAGTGTTGCAAAGAATTTAAATCTCGATAGTGCACTTATCTTGATTTATTCAGTAAGTTTAAATATTTTTAAATATGTTTAGGCCTGTTAACCGAAATTAACACAATTCTCTGTTAATGTCTTCTTATCAACATCTGTGAATGATAAAGAAATCTTCCATGAGATATCACTGGGTTCCAGACTGGATCTGAATGATGTTCAAAAAGAGGAGCATTTAGATTGGACCACGTACAATAATTGTACCACCACCCAGCTCCACAGAGAGAACCACATCCATGATTATTGTCCGTGTCAAAGGTAGAAAAGGGTTGACCGAGGATATTGTAATCTCTAAATGCGTCATCTACAATGATAAAAATAGGAAAAGACAGCTTAAAAGTAAAAAGTGTAAAGAACTAAATGCGGTATATTGCATATATTTGCCCCCACAAAAGTCAAATTTTGAAAAATTCTGGAAATGTGCTGAATTCCATAAATTGTATTTTAAAAATGAATTAACAGATCACATTATAATTTCAAAGTAGTTTATAGACTATTTTTGTTTTTATGACGTCACTAACGCGTCCGATTTTATATAATTTGTTAGAAAAAGGACAAAATGGACGAAATTTCAACAATTTTAGCTATAGAATTTATAGAGCGCAAGTTTGTTCAGGAACGATATTAATATATTTCATTGATATTATCATTCTACACATTATATCAAAATATTGATCCTGAACACACATGCGCTCGGTGATTTTTTCTCAAAATATCGACGCAATATATCTATTTTCTGTAGAAATAATAGAAATTTTAAATTTACGTCATTTTCGTGACGTCATTTGAAATATATGACGTCATTGCTGATGAAAATATTCAGTGCTTTGAAGTCAACATATATCCCTCTGTGTTAGAACATAATTAAAAATTTCTCGGTCTAAGTTTGATTTGGGGGGCAAAAATTGGTTATTACCGAATAAAGTTCTTTCCAGGTAGAAAGAAGCTGACCATGGACATTCTTATTTCAAAATGCATCATCTACAACGCCAAAAAAATGAAGAAAAAAAACCCAACTTAAATCTTAGAAGTGTAAATTTGTATAATGAACTTGTAATTTTCCTTCTTTTTTCAAACACATAATTACACATGTTCGTAACAGTACATTGTAATCTCTAAATGCGTCATCTTCAATGCAAAAAATAGAAAACAACTCAAAACTAGAAAGGGTATATGCTTTACAATAAATAGATATTTTTTTTCTTCTATTTTCACATATAAATAATAACAAAATAATGTTTCTTAACTTTTAATACTTAATAAGTCTGGTTAAATGATATCAACTACAATACAGTCTTCCTTTTTTGCAGATTTACATATATAAATGTATATAGAATTATCTTCTTAAGACATCTAAGGTAAATACTTACTAATGCGTCCAGATTTGTTCCCCAGAGAAAGCCTATAGCCATCAGCTTCATCGGAGAGGGAAAACGAGGTATATTTTACTTCATATGACTGATTTCTTGTATTTGTGATTCGTATGAACAAATCTGATATGGATTTAGTGGTCAATTTGTGAATGGCATCATTTCCTGTAAAGAAAAATCTGCATTGATTAAGATAAACCAAAAGGTTGTTTACTCATTTAGTTTCAATTAATGCATTCAAACGTGAAATCATGCCATGTAGATCTCGTATCTGGTTTCCCTCTCAAGAAAAATTAAACAAGTATTTAGTACATGTAACTTTCCAAAGTGTTTCCAAAGTGTTTTCTTTTCATGATCACTTTTATAGTATTTTTCATTCAAAAAATTACAACACACGTACTGCAATCTCCTTAACATTTGTAGGTTGCAAAATATACTTTTCAAAGATGTCATCACAGTTGACAGCGTACTCCAAATCAACACTAATTCAAGCATATAATTATTTACGGTTTGGGAAAGTTTTTGCACGTTTCATTTTACAACAGATTTTTAATACACATACATACATATTTAAAAATCAAAATCCAAGAATAGATCTGGAGCGTTTAAAAATTAAAGCAATAGCGGTATGTATGAAATAAAGGAATATTGAAAAAAAGGAAAATTTAGGATAATAGCAACATAACTTTTTTTTTTATTTTATTCGTATTCAGAGTTTTTCTATGCCCGTTTGCTCACTTCTCCATGGCACCTGATCACACTTCTGATATATAGGAGATCCGTGTTTGCTCTACTCCTCTTTTGTATAGTTTTATGGATTTTTGATTTTGAATACTGTTTTTTTTAAATGTTTCCTCCTTTAATTATGTACACGTAGTCTTTGCTTGTTTCACTATATATGACTAAGGAGTATTCCATATACCTGATCAATACCTAGGGCTCGGACCGGGTGTGGCTGGTTACACCACCAAGACACCTGATTCCACCTCTCGTGTTTGAAGATGTCCCTGTTTTAGCTTTACCCTTGGCTCGTTTTGTTGAATATTTTGCGAGATTAATCGCTGTTAGTTTTTTTTCATCCTGACGTCATTCAAATGAGACGATTGCGCTTTATGTTTTTTTTAAGTTCGTAAGATGTTCATCTCTTATTAGAATCATCAGTAATATCCCATCCAACAATTAAAAACATGCATAAATGTATATGCAGGTATCTTTACGAATCTTTATTTTCTGGTGAAAGTGCTTGAAGTTCAAATATGAACCTAAAAAATTGACCTCTTATATAACTCTTAGAAAAAAAAAGAGAGAAAATATTATTTTTCCACACAATAATAATTATCTCTCTTTCTCCTCGCCTCTTTCTAATCTTTCCATCTACCAAAGCTAAAATATTCATCTTTTTAACTATTGTGAATAGACATTAAACAAAGGCAGATTTGTTTATTTCATAGCACGAAAAATAACCCTTAGACAGATTACTCTTGCGAAAGAAATTGTTACCTCAATCCTCAATTTTCTCAAAAACTCTTATAAACGAATGTTATTTCAGATTACTTCTATATATATTACTTACTTGATTTCATACATACGTGAATACATATATTGGGGAAGAAAAGATAAAGAGTTGTGCTTAGGATTCTTCCAAATGTGTCCGTCATCATGTCCAAAAAGGACTCCTTTGTTTAGGATTACTTATAATAATGCGTTTTTATATTTAATTGGAATACTGTAAATCACTTTTTATTCGCGAGAACTTCATTTTCGCGTTATTACGCGAGACAGCGTACTCACAAAAATTTAATTCTTGCGTATAATAGTATTCCTTAAGATTATATAGAGCAATAACCACAATTCTTGAAAATTTTGTCTCGCTTATCAAGAGTCACTGACTATTGTTTGACTTAAAAGCCTCCGATTAGTCGAGTAAACTATCCGACTTAAATGAGCATCCCTAGTTTTTAATCAAATATTGATATCAATTTAACAGGATACGATTTGCTTGCTACAAAATGTGAAAAAGGATGAACACCGTTTGGAAAAAGCTGCTATCTTTTTTCTAGCATGGAAACATATTTCAAAGACGCCGTGGTAGGTGGATCCAACGAGAACAAATATAGAATAAATAAAGCATGCAGGATTATTTTCCTACCGTGTTATTTTTGCCCTCTTACACTTGCTAACAATTTTACCTCGTTTGAATTTGCTCTAGTCAAAGTTCTGTTTAAGAATTTGTGATGTGTTCCTTTAATACATGGTCCTGTTTTAAATTCGCCCAATTAAGACAAGGGCGAAAGAGATTAAAATTAACAGGAGACCTTATATACAGTAAAACTTAACTCGCTGGATCATAGCAAATACGTTTATAATGAATGTATGCCCAATACAGAGTCATTTTCATACCCGATGACCCTCAATAGACTGAACTCTATAACGTATTTAACAAAGTAAATGTACCCGCCCCTTGCGCTTGTTAGAAACATTGGTATCAGCAAGTTTCACTGAATGAACTTAGAGAATGTTGAATTTAAATTAAGAATTTGAGTTTGTCAATGTGTCCTACTTTTTTATTGTTACAGAAGTATTGTAACAACGTTGTAGCTGGTGCTCATCTTATTGAAATCGAAAGTTTAGATGAAGAAAAATGGGTTGACTTGCAGCTAAAGTCAAGAGGTACCTTTTTTTACTTATTAATTTGACAGTTATCTGTGATTAAAACATTGCTGTGACGTTATGCCTTTGTTCTCGCAGTCTAAAAATTTACCTGTAGCCTCCGATAATAATAATTACGGGTCTGAAAATATATTATCGGACGGCAATGATAACAAACGCGAACGGAATTTAAAAAACAAAAAGAAGAATGAAATTAAGGTTAAATATGTCCAGAAACCCGGAATAAAAATGTTAGTAAAGGAAAATCAGGAAAAGCAAACGCAAGGAAATTAAGTTGCTACAAAAAAGCAAATCCATGAAAAAAAATCTGCGAGTTTGATCCTTCCACAGCATAAATATTTTCCACTCTTTAAAAGAATTTTTGATACAGCATTTTGAATAAGCGAATACAAATCCATTTTTGAAAAAGAGTAAAACCTACAAGTCTCTTTTTTTTCTTTTAAAACCTGAGAATATTTCCATTATTCAGGGAAAAAATCTGCATTTTTATTTTCCATGGCAATACTTATAATATCACTCAAAGTTATGTCAATTTATGCACATTATCAATAAAAATGTTTCACCACCGGACCCCTGTCCTGCTAAACTAAACGACAGCTATTAAATGAATGAAATGAAACAAGGGTTCACTCACTTTTTACTGTCTCATTTCTTTATCTACTTATCAGACGGGTAGAAAACAATGGATGCCTAAACTCCCATTGTGTTATTATGGAACTCATCCAGGTAACTTTTGGATATTTAATGGCAATGATTTAGGTAAGATATATGCCTCATACTATTCTATATGTAGAATTGTCAGACAGTTTTCGGCCCTAACGGGCCTCAAACAGTCTGCTAATTTTACGTACTGTAAAACGAGAATATTTGGCGCACTACTAATTTTAGCGCCTTTGGCGCAAACGTCCCTGAGCGCTAAAATTTATTGTGCGCTAAAGGATTTCCAAATATGAAAGATTTCTTGTGTTCAAAACGATCTATAAAGCACATGTAAATCCGTACGTGCGATTACGTAATGTCGCAAGGTCACTCTCTTTAGTGTACACACTGGTAAACTGTTACAAGTAGGATTGATTGAGTAAATTCCCCCAATTATGAATTAATTAAACTACTGTTACCTGTCACCCAGGCCAGTACCCATGATTAGCACCTTCTAGTCGTGTCAATCATTTATCGCCTCGAGGTGAAAAAAGCGATCAAGCATATCGATCGACCTTGCAGACAATACATGTACCTGATTATGTTTACCGTTTATCTAAGTAACTGCCCTTCGATTCATGCGTGATTTAATATACTGACACGCAAAAGAAACGCAACACCCTACTTTAGGGGAAAATAATTATGTAAATTAAAGAATTGTGTATCTTAAAATTATGAATATCTTCAATTTGGTAAATATCGGTAATTTAACGGTTGAACCATTTCCATACCATAACCGGAAGTAAAGTTTGAGTCTGCTTAACAGAAATCAAAAATTGCTTGTTTAACAAAACATTTCGCAATATTATGGAGTTTTAAGGGTTTTTAACGGTTCATCATAAGTAATGCAGCAATATTTCAAGAAATAAACTCTCCTTTCGTTTCACGTATCGATGCTAAGGCGGCTTGAAAATGGCTTATGTACGCATTTCCATTGCTCTAGCTGGAAAATTTCAATGTAAAGGTGATGGTAAGTTGCTGATGCAAAATTTCATTACATTACGCCTCAACAGGGTCTTGCGTATCATATGCATGAAAGACAGTCCTTGTACCGGAAGTCCAAGGGTGGCTACAATGCTCTTAGTCAGAGAAAATTCGACCAAATCATCTGAAAAACGGACCTTTAAAAATGCCAAAAAATAATTCCTTCGCTCAGATATCGATATTAATGAACCTATTGTTTCGTAGAAGTTAAGATGCAATTGTTGTTTAGAGCAGTCTTGCACGTTTTACTTGAATTGCTGGGAGGGGGGTGTTTTAACAGTTATATTTTACTTAGTAACGTAAACAGATAAACATTTAACATTTTTATCAAATCTCTGATGTTCTGAAAAGTGAGTTTAGCCTTACTTTATTCGTTTTTGAAAATCATAGATGAAAAAAATCAAACATTTGTAGATTACTGCTTGTTGCGTTTCTTTTGCGTGTCACTATATTAATAAAATGCTTGAACAGCTCACAATCATTTATTGAAGTACATTAATTCACAGGTAAAAAAAAAAGAAAGTGTTTTGTGTTCATAAAAATCTCAATTATAAAACGATTTTAAAATGAGTGTCAAATAAAATCGTAATAAAATGCACAAGTTACACTGAAGAAGCATCATCATATCACATCCAGAATTCCTGTTGTTTCAAGCGACTTTAAAAGCAATTCCTTTCTCTCTGCTATAGTGTCGACTGCACGGACGAGCCACTGCGCGTGTATGGGTTTTAGTACGGATAACTTTAGGCTTATGGAGGACACCATGTTGTCGTTAGCGATGCCGTTTTCTGACATTTTGTTGAGAATGCAGTCTGCATACCACTTTTGAAATTCTTTCTTGAGAGCTCCTTTAAACTCCTTATTTACCAGCTGGTCTAGAGGTTGTAATTAGTCAGTGCAATTGGGGGTATGTAGACCAGCTCAATGTGGTTTCGCTTTAGAATTGTGCGTGCCTCTTCGTCCTGGTGACCCCGGAAAACGTCCCAAAATAGCAACGCCTTGGATGCCTTTGACTCCGAGTCGTTTTCTTTTTGAATTTACATAGGGAATGATGATTGAATTTACAAGTCTGAAAATGTTATTGTTGAAATGAATAATTCATACTTATAAATATTTTCATAAAGTATAATTTTTTCCTTAATTTTAAAAATTTTAATTAGATCATACTTACTCTCTCGTGGTCTCTGAATTTGCCCAGTGATTTTCCGACTGGGTAATGGCCCAGCCATCGGGGAATTTGAATTTGGGATGGCACGATGGTGTTTTTCCCTCGTAAATGACTTGTGGGTTTAGGAGATCACCCGATGCTGTGCAGGCTAATGTTACTGTAATCTGACGTTTATCATCTAAACCCGTAATCTTCACTTGTTTGTTTCCTTCCAAATCCATTGTCCAGTTTCCGACGGGAACAATATTGATACCCGTTTCATCAACATTAATTACTAAAGATTTCGGAATAGAGTGTTTCTTAGCAACTGTTGTGATTCTCTCTAGGAAAACTGCCTTCACGTTTTCAAAATCACTAGGAAGGAGTTTTACAGACTTAGTTCCCTTTCGTTTTGAATAACCCATTCTTCTGAGGATAGATTCTGCCAAAGACTTTTCTATTGTAATGGGTCCACCAAATTCACTAAGTAGCGATTTTTTGTGAAACATAAGCACTGCACGTGAGATAGACATGACGATGTATGTATTTACAATTATACCACCGTTTAAACGTAATTTTTTATGTGGTTTTGAACAACTTCATCGTAACTACCTAACATCAATGGTCGTCCCCTGTCGGCCTTTGGTAATTCCAAGACTCTCCGTGTTGGTGTTGTTTCTCTGCTTTTAACATACGCTTTTTTCAAATTACGTACAGTACTTTCCCTCACTGGTGAACCAAGCTGTGAAGTAAAATGTCTGGATGCATTCATTACTCCGTTCTCTAATGCATATTTTCCAGTTTTTGCCCTGACCTCCGGTGAATACACATTGTAGGTACCACGCTTTTCTCGCTTTGGTGTTTTAGGCAATTCTAAAGAATTATTGATATATTCACATAGGTCTGCCGCTTCTTTACTGTTTTCCTTCTCTGGTTCGGGAAGAAATTCATCACGTTTTCTCTTATTAAAATAGTTAAAAATGGACATTGTGCCCCGTCCAACACAACGGAAAAGTGAGCGTACATTTACCTGTGTACGTGAGTTAAAATCAATTCTAATGTGTTTGCGTGCTTGAGTGACCACAAAATAAAATACGGTCGTGGATCAAAGGAATAAATATCACATTTATTTTTTTTAATGACAAGCGCAAGCGCTAAAATTTATTTGCGCCAATGCTTTCTCACTTGCGTTTGCGCTAAAATTTGTATGCGCCAAATTATCTCGTTTTACAGTATACAACAGTATTCGGCATATATCCAATTCATATATGACAGTGATTTTATCAAAACCTTTTATTTTTAGGTTTTCAATATGTCTGGATTGGATTGACAGATATACTCAAAGAAGGTAGCTTTGTCTTTATCTCGACTGGAAGTAGACCAACATACACAAATTGGCACAAGAATCAGCCCAGTAATTCTGGGAATGGTGAGCACTGTGTGGAGAAATGGAGTACAGCGTTGAAATGGAACGATAGGCGTTGTGACGTAAAACGCCCCTTTGTTTGTGCGTTGAGTCCTTAAAAGAGATTACTTTCTTTCTTTAAAATGAACTTGCTTTTAAGGTGTGCTCTATACACAGAAAGGAGAAATGAGAAGCATCAAAATTCATAGCATTAGTAGCATATTAAATTGTACATATATTCCAACTGATACCGATACTGAAACTGATACTGATACCAAATCGCCATCACTTATTGCCAAAGATTTGGCTAAGTTGTACATCATTGTATACACTCCAACCTCTCTGTATAACATAGGGGAAGCCTGATTAAATATTTGCTCACTTTACTTTTATAATGTATACAAAAAAAAACCCACAGAATCATTTGATATACATTTGTACATTTATGCTGGCATATGTCATAATTACATGTATATACTAAGTGCTTTTATACTACTGAATATATGTGCTGTAAATCATGTTTTCCCCCGATTTTTTCTAAATGATATATCAATTTTTTATCAACTGAACATGCTTTTTGTTTATTGTTAATCAATGTACAATGTGATCTTGTTATAAAATTTAATAATTCCCTTATATTGGAGTTTTAAAGGCTCATTTAATAGTTGAATGACCACGTTCATTTGCTTTTGTTAACCTATTTAATTTATTGAATTTTCTGTGATGTCATTTCCTGCCTTATTTCAAAATGTATCCCAATCAAGCTAGCAATTTTGGCGCCTCTATAGATATTAAGATGAATGATTCATATTATGTTTCTTACCTCTTTGTTGCTTTAATGAATAATGAAAAGATTATTTATATATGAAGATCATTTCTAAGAATCTGTTTAGTTTTATCAGTTCTATTTTGAGAAAAATAATAATATTTGATCCTTGATGCGATTGCATTCAGTTTGTTGTGTTAAAGAGAAAGGGCTTATAGAAATAATCTGTTTTTTATGTATGAAGTGTCTTTCTTGCATTTAAACTTTATGTTGATACAGAGAATATATGTACAATATTACTTAAATATGTGTGCGTAAATATCCAATCAACAATACTTCCATCTAATACTGATCTTATTTTCGTCAAGGCGTATTCAATTTTCACTTCAAAACAAATACTTTCTTTATGGAATATGTATCTTTAGTTCTGGTATCTATTCTCATATAGGCTTATGGAATATGTTCAGTCAAACTCAATATTTCGAACATAGTGGGGAAAAATGTAGATATTGAGTTACAATCCAATATAAAAAATAGAAATTATCAATTGTTTTCGAAAAATTACGAAGTTTGAGATACTGAAGTTAAATTGTACACCCTATGTAATTATTAAACTGTACATGTTTTTGGCATGTATTTTCTATATCATGCATTTTAATCATAAAGCATTGTGTTCACTTGATCATATTATTTATATTTCATAATCTTCAATCTTTTAGTCATATCTTATAATGTACTTTATCTGTATGTTTTTGGTAGTTTCTTTATATTTGAGCTGAAAAAGAGAGCTTTTTGATAATTTAAAAAAACTTGCTTTACAATAGAAATCTATCTCGTTCTCTCTCGTTTGCTTTTTTTTAATTGAGATATTTGGGTGAATTTTTTACAAATAACAATGACAGAAACATCTTTCAAAAGCTGAAATACACTGGTAATTATGGCGTTGCAAAAGTAGCCAATACCTAAATTCTAGTACTATTTTCAAATAGTAAACAAAATTAAATGTGAAAGTAAGATGGCCTTAAGTGAGGAAGTGCATGAAATTCAATTTTATGACGTCCAGCATGGACACTTATCCAGTGAAAATGATGAAACACTTGTTTTGATGATGCCAAATATTATTGTCATCTAAATAGAATGGAACATATAACGTTTTTCAGAGTTGGTAGGTTGAGGCGGTTTGGGTGGGGTACAATCTAATTAAAATTAGATGTAATATCTGCTCGCATACCTACTACACTAACATCTAGCAACATCCCATAGAGGGTCACGTCAGAAGTCAATTAAAGTGGGGTTGGGTTCGGTTGAGGCGGGAGCGGTTTGTTTGGTGTTTGTACTGCAATTTTAGTTCTTTGCAGAGCACAAGTTTATTCTGTTAAAGCAGTCTTCAGACCTTAAGCTTTAAGAATTTTTTTTTTAATCTCCAAGATATGATTACCTTACTTATTTTTGTTTGCATATCATTTCCAGCTTCTGCAAGATGCTGTTTTGATTTTTACATTTGTTATTTTTCAAGCATTTAATGTCGTTGAATATTATAAATTATATATATATGCAACACAAAACCAAAAAATAAAACTTTATTTACAATGATATTTTTTGTTATTTGTTGAGATTATTGATACAGGTTATGGAATGATTAATTTTTTTATGCTTTTCATCCTACATGTATATTTTTATCATTCTTTAAATTTAGAAATATGTCTAATGCTTAAAAAATTAGCGCTCTTATCTTGGAATTTTTGGAAAGTTTTGAAATGATGCTGAGTGATGTAAAACGCTGAATGTCTCAAAGTTAACAGAACATTTGATATATCCTTGAATTAATGTTGATATGGAACACGTCCGCACCTGCAATGACATCTTTGAAAAGTATATTTTGCAACGTACAAATCATAAGAAGATTGCAAATCGCGTCTTATTTTTTTCCCGAATAAGAAAATACTATAATCATGAAACAAAAAAGGCCATTCACTGTGGAGATTTGTTAAATAGTTACTCTTTGTTTTTCTTGACAGTGAGGATATGAGATACACATGTCATACTTACATTTTTGTATGCTTTATTGAAGTTATTGATAACATAACCTTTTTGCCGTGCCTAAGTATTAACCTTCAGCAATGAAAAATTCCAGACGACGAATGCATGGTATATAAGAGATATCCAAACACAACATATAAATTCTGAAATTTAGCAGATACTTACAATGTTCTTAATCCCTGAATGATTGGATTTTACAAGCGGTTATAGAAAAAATGAGGGGCGTGTTTTTGATGTACCTGCTTTTGTGTATTTATGAGACTGTTGGACATAAGACATTACCTGAAAATGACAAGACGGCCGTGTTACCAAGTACAACCTCCAGCAAACAATTTAAAATTATACGAGATATCTTAAATCAAGAAAGTTTATCGCGATTCTCAATGATACAGAA
This sequence comes from Saccostrea glomerata, assembly GCA_003671525.1. Classification (NCBI taxonomy): domain Eukaryota; kingdom Metazoa; phylum Mollusca; class Bivalvia; order Ostreida; family Ostreidae; genus Saccostrea; species Saccostrea glomerata. Next base: position 562,589 of record PRKT01000144.1, read on the forward strand.
AATTGAGACCTTGGTGATGGATGCAATTGATAGCAAAAATTTTAGTCAGGCCCTTGAGAAAAGACTTAGCGAAGTTGTAAAGGAATTAGGTGATTTGAAAATAAATGACGACATATTACAGGAAGAGAACACAAAGCTCAAAGAAAAGATAAAAGATCTATATTTAATACTCAGTAACTATTCAACCTTCGAAAGTGCAAACGTTCAAAGCCTAAATGATTCGGAAATTTCATATCTGAAGAGGAAAACTTCATTTGTGGAAAATCAAATTCAAACGCTTTCGTTACAGAACTTGGATATAAATAAACAGTATTTTTGATGAAGAGAGACCTGAACTCTCTTAAAAATGAAACAATCGGTCTAAATGAGAAATATGACAAAATGCTGCAAGAAAACTATGCTTTTCAAAATCAAAGTATAATGAATGGAAGAAAATCCGCCCGTTTAATCGAGCGTCTTTTGTCGATGGAAAACGGTTTGCGGACTCTTGTGGAGTCTTTTAATAAAACGATGGAAAATTATCATCAAAAGGCAACAGATATTAAAGGTAAGTTAGTTGTCTTATTACTTTGACAAATACATCATTCACTTGTTATTCGCCCCTTGGGGATTCGGGTTAGAATAGGCCCTCAGTAGCCCCTTGCTTGTCGTAAAGGCGACTAAATGGGGCGGTCCTTCGGATGAGACCGTATAAACCTAGGCCCCGTGTCACAGCAGGTGTGGCACGATAAAGACCCCTCCCTGCTCAAAGGCCCTAAGTGACGAGCATAGGCCTAAATTTGCAGCCCTGCACCGGCAATGGTGCCGTCTTCATATCAGTTAAGTATTCTGGAGAGGGACGTCAAACAGTACACAATCAAATCAAATCATCATCATTTATTGTTTCGTAGATAACTTACATGTAACTTCTGTTATAAAAGGCAATCATTTAATATTGGTATTGTGCAAAAGTCTGCTTTACGTATTTCTGTTTATTAAAAATATAATTCTGCGCTAAGTTTAATAAAGTGAATTGCGACTCTAATGATAAGATAAACTCAGGATAATTTTAAGTGAAATGTTCTGTTTTGTAATGCAATAACATTTTTTTTCTTTCTCGTTCCTCAATTACTGCCACTATTTGAAGAATTTATCTTTGACTAAATTACTGAATGTTATTTATATTTACATGTTTACAGCGAAGGATTTCCGTGCCACAAATTGTGAAAAGGGTTGGGTCCAGTTTGAGGAAAACTGCTACCTTTTCTTAAGGACGGAATACTATTTTAAAGATGCGGTGGTAAGTGGATCCACAGAGAGGAAATATGCACTTTATAGAATATTGAATTTCCAATAATTTTTTAATGTTACTGAAATATTTCATTGTTATTTTATTTTTTTTGGGGGGGGGGTTCAATTTGTTTAAATCTTTTTATCTATTTTTACAGGATTATTGTAACAGAGCTGCAGCTGGTACTCACCTCCTTGAAATTAAATCTTCACGTGTAGAAAATTGGATTAATCTGCAGATTACGATACGAGGTGCATTTTGCTAAAAAAATGATTTTTTTTATCAGGTAGATAAAAAAAACATTTCAGTGATCATGGTGATTCTTCTAAAATTTCTTTTGCAGGTTTTCAAAATGCCTGGATTGGATTGACAGATATACTCAGTGAAGGCAGCTTTGTCTTTATCTCGACTGGAAGTAAACCAACATACACGAATTGGCACAAGAACGAACCCAGCAATTCTTGGAATGTGGAGCATTGTGTTGAGAAGTTTGGTACATGGTTGAGATGGAATGATAAATCCTGTGACGTAAAACGTCCCTTTGTTTGTGAACTGAGTCTTTAAAAAGATTACCTTCTACCTTATCAATAAGTTTTCTGTTGAGGTGTTTTGTATACGCAAAGGGACAAATGCGAAGCATCAAAATTCATAGCATAAGTAGCATATTAAACTGTGCATATATTCTAACCGATACCAAATCGCAATCAATATTACTGTAGAAAATAACCTACCTTTATCATTGCAGAATAAGCTTTTCAAATATTGTCTTAAGTAAACTTATGAACAGATGAATGTTTTATTTTTTTTCAAATACTATACGAAGGTTGTTCAGACTATTCGTGGACTAGTGTCATATAATTAAAACCGCTTAAGATACATCAATGAATTTTTCAAGGCTCAATCAGCATCATCGTTATTATTCATCCGTTTGTAAATTATATTTTTTAATAAATTGTTGATAATTTTAACAGCAATGGTATGTCCAGGGGGCGCAACCTCGAAGGTTTTGTTATCTACTTAAGTGTGACTGAGAAAAAACTTTTTATAGGAGTATTTGTCATCCAAAATTCTGTTGATTCAGTCATGCAGTACACAATAAAACCTTAAATTTGCAATTTTTAACCCCATTTGGTAAGTTCTTTGAAATTTTATCGTTACGCGGGTATATTAAGGAAACATGTATGTCTTTTTTCTGGAAATTTAGACTTTTTAAAGGAAATTAAGTTTGATAATTTACCAAAACCGCTGAAAAACGTAAACTATTATTATTTATTGCATAAAGATAAAAGAGTGTATAATGCAACGACGTGCACCATCACGTGACTTCTATCAATGGGGAGATTTCCTTAATAGAAACGTTAACAGAACAACTATACTCCGGAGTTTATCAACTTCTTGAGTAAATAATTTAGTTGAAAAACATCTATTTCGCCTAAAAAGTGCTGCTAGAATCCAACTGTCCCGTCAGTAAAATAATTATTCCACACATTCGTACGAAACCTTACCCGATGTTTTGAATTTTTTAACATATGAACCGAGATTTTTCGTAAAACCATGCTTAACTCGGGATTCTCGGGAAAGAATAATTTTCCAAGTATTTTAGGAGGCAAATATTCCATCTGTACAAGTCTTATGTTTTGAAATATACACCTTATTGTTGTTCTGTTGCATTATTTTTGTCACAAATGACAGAGGAAAGGCCGACCGAGTTTAGTATATAGCTGACTGTCTTCAAAAGAGAATATACATGTAATCGATGAAAATAAATTAGCGTACCTGTTTTATTAAATGAACTCCATATGAATTTCACAAAATATTCACGATATTTGATTTTAAACTCCATTTTACTTAGCTTTGTGTATGCTGTCTAAGCCAAATTCTCTTTACACGATATGATCATTTCCAAAGTTACTTGATGTACATATATGATGTTATCGAGAGTAGATTTCAATCTAAATGACAAAATACAGCATACCGAAATAAGAGCAATTCATTGTTGTTAATGTTCACACGTTTCTATTCATTTTAGAGTAAAATTACATCTCTAAATACCAAAAATAAGAAAAATTGTTTTCTAGAATTGACGTCATCTCGCCTACTATGACGAGATGTAGCACTGATTTAGTCAAGGTAGAATATTTTATGCTTCCTTATCCCCACTGCGATTTTTTTTTATGAAATGTCTAAGCAATGAAGGGGCTGTAATGATGTCAGAAGGGGATGGAATTCTTATTCCAATATTCTACATAGTTTCACCCCCTGAGAAACTGGCATAGATCTAGGAAATATTTAAATGGGCTACTGAAAAAAAAAATGCATTCAGAGTACTTGTTTTTTAATGTCAAAAAGATGAGAGAAATAGAGAGAGAAAAAAATGTAAAAGTTAATGTCGATTTCTAGTAAGGGTGTTCAAAGTTTGTAACGTCGAAAAGTGACGTTGATCATGTGTGATGGATGTTCGACAAGCAAATATGCTGATTTAATGAAGTTAGGAACTTACATCACTATGTATAGATCAATTTAAAATATTATATGCATTGAAATAAGCAGTTCATGATTTAATTAACTCCAATGAATTCCATTAAGTGCATGAGGTTGAAAATGCGGACATCGAAGGTTGACGCCAACAAACTAAATGACGACAGCGCAGGGTGATCATGTAATGGCTTTTTATTATAAAATTATTAATATACCAGTAATTAAACTTAAAATTTCGACATTTTTAAAAAATATTTTTGTTTGATATTCCTTAAAAAATTTTTTTATCATAGACATCATAGTGTTAATTTCATCGTATCAATACTCGAACTTTCAGAACAACCCTCGTATATTCCAATTAAATATAAAAACGCATTATTAAAAGTCTTCCTAAACAAGGAGTCCTTTTTGGACATTTTATCGACTTTGCCAACAGCTTCCAATTTATATTAAGAAGTAAAAGAAAAGTTTTAAATATCTTAGGAGAAATGTGTATATTCTGCAACTTTGGGAAGAATTAAAATGAAGTACAAAAGTACATGTAGTTAAAAAAAATTTTCTTTATTTTATGAATGGTATATGTTGGCAGTGCATTTGAAATAGAAAGATATTTCTTCTTTTTTTAAAGATTCAATGGAAGGTAATATCTTGCTTTAAATTTTCATTTTCATTAAAAGGTGATTTGGTATAATCCACTGAAACAGAATACAGACACCAATGTGATAACACACCTTGAAAAAAAACGCACTTTAAAAAGTTCAAATTGCATTACAATTGGGAAAGAATCAGGGCACTTTGAAAAAAAATAAAGTGTGTTAAAGTTGGTACAAAATCAACAAATTGTGAAAAAATAATCAATGTAAGATAAGAGTGTATATCAGCATTTTATTTTTTACAATGGAGATAATTAAGACATTTTGAAAATGTGTAAAATACAAATATTTATATCTCTAGTTTAGTAACAGACAACATCATTTTGTTGTACTTCTTTCTTAAACTAATGAATTGATCTACCCTTATCAAGAACGAGGAGTTAACACATACATTCAGAAGGTCCCTCAGCTCAACTTTATCATTTCTATCAAAATATATGTATTTACGTATGTATGAAATCAATTAAGTTACATACATAGAAGTAATTTGAAATAGCATTCGTTTATATGAGTTTTTGAGAAATTATAATGGATTGCGTTAAACATTTCAGTTGAAAGAGTAATGTGGCTTAGGGTTATTCTTATTAATATAAAAAAAAAACGAGTCAGCCTTTTTTTAATATCTATTCACAATAGTTAGAAAGACAAATAGGATAGATTGATAGATGAATAGATTAGAAAGAGAGAGGAAGAAAGATAGAAGAGTCATGGTTTGGAAAATTATAATTGCTTTCCTCCCTGAAAGTTATATAAGAGTTAAATTCTTTTTACTTCAAACTTGAACTTCAAGCACTTTTACGGAGAGGAAAGATAAAAATACACATATTGATACGAATCTGTTTGGTTGGCAAAGATACCTGCACATACATTTAGGCATCTCTTTTAATTGTGACATGGGATAGAACTTATGATTTTAATAATAAATGAAAATTTTACGAACTTGATATACAGAAAGCGCAACCATCTGATTTGAATGACGTCAGGGTGAACATAGCAAACAGATATTAATCTCGTAAACCATTGAACAAAAAGAGCCCTGGATTGAGCAAAAACAGTGACATCTTCAAAAAGGAGACGTAGAATCAGGTGTTTCGGAGGAATAGGTATCCCCTACAGAGCAGCCACACCCATTGCGAACTCTAGGTGTTGATCGGGTATACGGGATACTCCTCAGTGAGATAGTTGAATAAGAAAAGACTACGTGTACATAAGGATTAAACATATGGAAATAACAATCAGTATTCAATATCAAAAATACATAAAACAATTCAGAAGAATAGCAGAGCAAACCCGGATATCTTATATATCAGAGGTGTGATCAGGTGCCATGGAGGAGTGAGCAGACGTGCATAGAAAAACTCTACATACGAATAAAATACTTATATATTGCTGCTTTTTTAAAAGTTATTCTGCTATCATCCTAACTTTTCCTTTTTTCAATACATGTATTCCTTTATGTCATACATACTGCTAGTGCTATGATTTTTAAGCGCTCTACTTTAGAATTTTTCAAAAAGTGTGAATGAAAATCTGTTGTAAAATGTAACGTGCAGAAAGTCTAGTTTCCTAAACTTTAAATAATTATATGCTTGAATACTGTAGATTCCTTATTTTTCGCGAGTACTTATTATTGCGATATGGCTCTTTAACGTCAAATCGCGAGAATATTTATTCACGAATTGGCGGCTGATAAAGAGAATTAGCATTAATTTCAGCACTATAAAAATAAAATCGAGAAAGTTTATTTCGCGAGTTATGCTTCTCAGGGAATTACGCGATAATAAATTCCTAGCGTTCAGTTAGGATTTTACAGTAAATGTTGATTTGTGGTACATGTACGCCCTCACCAGCAATAACGTCTTTCAAAAATATACGTTTCTCGCAACTTGAAAATGAAAAGAATATGGGAAAACAAAATCACTTCTCTATTCTTCTAAAAAATAACATCGAAGTTTAAAAAAAATCATCTTGGCATTGGGGAAGATAAACAGAATTAGATTTATCGTAAACAAGAAGGATGCGAGACGTTTTATGTTAACTTTATTAAATTAATTTACAGAAGTTGATAAGGTTTGATTAATCTTCGCTTACTAGTATATGTAAAAAGGGGAAACATATCTCTTTAGACGACTAGTGCTCGGTGTGTTAAAGATATCTTAATTTAATACTGTAAATAAATTCTTGATTTTAGCAGATGCGTTTTATTCATTTTAATATTCCTTAGAAGAGTAGAGAGAAATGAGGGTTACGTTTGTGTTATATTTACTTCTATGTATTAAGGAGACGCATGGCCATGTGTCTGCCGGCAAGGACAGCTTGGTGGAAAAATTGTCCTCGTTGCCAAGTACGACCTCTGGGAAGCAATTAAAAATTATACGGGATATATTGAATCAAGAAAGTTTATCGCGATTCTCAATGATACAGAAAATTGAGACCTTGGTTATGGATGCAATTGATGGCAAAAACTTTAGCCAAGCTCTTGAGAAAAGGCTACGGGATGTCGTGAAGGAATTGGGTGACTTGAAGACAAACGACGATAAATTAAAGGAAGCAAATGCAAAGCTCAAAGAAGAAATAAAGGATCTTTATTTCATACTCAGTAATAACACAGCCATCGAAAGTGAAAACGTTCAAAGCCTAAATGATTCGGAAATTTTATATCTAAAGAGGAAAACTTTATTTCTGGAAAATGAAATTCAAACGCTATCGTTACAGAACTTGGATATAAATAAACAGTTAGTATTCTTGAAGAAGAAAGATCTGAACTCTCTTAAAAATGAAACATTCGCTCTTAATAAGAAATATGACAAAATGCTGCAAGAGAACTATGCTTTTCAAAATCAAAGTATGATGAATGGAAGACAATACACCCGTGTAATTGAACTTCTTTTGACGATGGAAAACGGTTTGCAGAGAATTTTGAAGTCTTGGAATAATTCAATAGAAAATAATCATCAAAAATCCACAGATGTCAAAGGTAAGTTAGTTATTTCCCAACAACTCCTTTGGCAAATGCGTCACTTCAATGCTATTTAAAACTACGAATTTATTGTTTCGTACATATATTTATTTAGTAACTGAACTTCTATTGCAAAAGGCAATCATTTAATAATGGTATTGCTGGAACTGCTAATATAAGTAATTCTGTGGATAGAAAGAAAATAGAATAATTTCCTTCCTAAAGTTTAAAGTGAATTGCTTAAATGATAAGAGTGTAAACTTGAGATAATACAAAACTATATCAATAAGGCCAATGAGCGGCTAATCCAGTCAAGTCGAAATACAAAATAATAATCAATTTGAATCTGAAATGATTTTCCCCTGTATATTTATACGTCTGTGTTGAAAATATGTCAGAGAAAAATGTGTGTTTTGTACATATAATTTTCAAAATTGAAAAATAATATAAAAAATGTAGCCACTTCATTTGGTCAATTCATACATATATCCACACTACATTAAAGCATATCGACCGAGCATGACCTCATGAATAATATTCAGACCTTTAGATATATGGACGATGTATTGACAAAAAACAATGGTAATTTCCATTCTTATGTCGACATATCCTGTTGAGCTTGAGATAAAAAAAATACTACAGAGTCTGACACATCTCTTTCATTTACGGATATTTAACTTCAAAAAGACGTTAATTATAATATAACAACCAAGCTCTATGAAAAACGAGATGAGTTTAACTTTTCAATGGTCATCTTCCCTTACTTATACATGTACTACGTATGAACAATTTCTAAAACGAGGTAAATTATTGACAAACAAGCTGATGGAACAAGAATTTCAGCAGTCTCGTTTTAAGTTATCATTTTGTATGTTCAATTACCTTGTTACTAAATAAAATTGGTCATTTAGTCAAATACTGACTGACGTTTTTCATACTAATTGTTAGTCCATTATTTATACACTAAATTGACGACGGGTTTTTCTGTTATTTCCCGATCATGACAAGGACAAGTCGGCGGATGTGAACGTTCGGCAGGAGATGCTCACTCCTCCATGGCAACGGATACCATCTCCATATTCTGGAGGTCGGGGTTTGCTCTGCTCCTGTTTTGTATTGTTTTATGGTTCTTGATCTTAAATACTGTTTGTTTTCCACTAATTTTTCATTTAATATAATGTCAACTGTACTGCAAAAATACTTTTATTCGCGACAGCTTTATTTCGCGGATTACTAGGGCAAACTTATTCACAACAATACATTTTCGCAATTTAGCCTTTTTTTCGATCTGTTGTTAAAAGAGAGACTTTAAGGACCGGTTTGCAGCAAGAAATACTTGCGATGACGAGGCTCTAGCGAACCTCTCGAATGTTTCTGGCACGCGAATAAAAGTTGGTTTACATTACAAGATTTATACGATGGTGGAAACTATCTTTATTCATCCTTAAAGCACCATCTTGTTTCATTTTATTCATTGGTACTTCCTACATATACCAAATCATCGTAGAGATCTACTTGGTTTCATCATTTTCTAAATAGCAGGAAGCTTAGTGGTTAAATAGCACAAACAAGTTTGGCAACATTAGATAGGCATCACTGCTAAGTCCAAAATGTACTGACATTCCCATTTTTTACTGACAAACTTAGAAAATTACTGACAATGTGCTGTCTTTACTGAAAACTTAGACAATTACTGACCTTTTTACTGCCGGTACTGATAAACTTAGAAAAGTACTGACAATCTTAGTCGGTGCTGACAAACTTAGACAATTACTGACCCGTTTACTGTCCCTGCTGAAAAACTTAGACAAGTGCTGACATTTACTGATAATTACTGTCCCTATTGTTCTCGCTCTCGGGGAGGCTACAGATGTGTGAAATTGATTTTTTTTATTTAATATATATTTTTTAATAAAATAATTTCATATCTAAATGCTCAAATGACAGTTTTGAAAAGCTCTAATTATCAAGTTATATAGAAGATTTATTATTATTCTCAGGCTGGGGGTAGCAGCAGTGATGTAAAAATGTGTGTGTTATTCTATTTTAATTTAGAAACAGTCTCATTTTAATTTATTTGAAATAAAGTTTCAGTTCTCAGAAAATATGAATTTATTATTGATAATTATCATATGTCAAACAATTCATGACAAAACGATCCCCAATTAATTAATTACAGTGTATGTGTGACATAAGTTTAAATAAATGTGTTGAATAATTTCACTTCATCCCTATCCCTAGTCAATCAATTTATATAAATTACAGACAACAAGTTACAATGTAGTTTTCATCATATTATGAATAATTCTTATGAAGACAGATGCTAAATATACCCGTATTTAAATGCATAGTTGTTCAAGTATTTCCTGTTTTGAGTTATTTTTTCATGTAAAACAAATCATACATCTACAATTTTATTGAGATCTGAATAAATTTTAATCAAAATTGAATGATAACGTATCGGTAATTTCATTTCTAAATAGTCTTGGACATCTGTTCAAGTCATGCGCTAAATTTCTAGCGCTTTAATTCTAAGAACCATCCACTTTTCTAAACTTGGGACATGATATTAAATCTTTTTCAAAGAAAAAAATTGTTTGTATCATTAAAACTTGTCCTTATAAAATATAAACTGCGCTTGGCAATTTTGGTCATAAATACATTATTTTATGATGAAAGGTTTATCGCTAACAATATTAGCATTAAAGTCTTGTGCATTTACTAGGTTACATGAAAAACGCAATATTTAGTACACATTAAGAAGATTTATTGCTATTTTGCATGCACAGATTCTTTGAGCACTTGGTACAATCTACAATTGTAATTATTTTTTTTTCAGGTTTGATTAATACTTTATTACTTCCAATTTTAATAGATGAATATTTTTAATATTCACTGAAAGTCTCCACCGTCTCCCGTGCGGAGTTGCCGTTCGTTTCTCTCTCTCTCTCTCTCTCTCTCTCTCTCTCTCTCTCTCTCTCTCTCTCTCTCTCTCTCTCTCTCTCTCTCTCTCTCTCTCTCTCTCTCTCTCTCTCTCTCTCTCTGAGAAGTTAATAAAATAATTAATATACAGTCATAGAATTATTTTCCCACTTCCTTTTTTATTAAATTTGATAAGCAAAACTTTACATACATGAAAGTGACAGCACATTAATTAATGTTTTTCTACTTCATTGTCCCTTAAATTTTACATCGCACAATAACCTAACTAATCATGTTAACTGAAATGTTTAGGAAGACCCCTTTTCCCTGAAAACCATAATAAGTATTGATTTTTTCATTTTATTATTTTGCTTTTTAAAATGCAGCTTAATCTGAAAAGTTTGTGTCTTTTCCGAATCAGATTTTCACATTTTATATTAATGATACATTTAATATATGAAACTAAATTAGTACATTATTTAAAAAAAATTAATTTTTTCTGAAAAAAAAGAGATTGAAGATTGCATATTTCAAAGATGTGTGACTGTGTTGAGTTGCTTAATGTGTTGAAAACAGACAGGTATACCCGTCGCCATAATGTTGCGTAACTAACTTCCTGTGAAATCCGACGAGTGGTCTTCTGTATAATGCCGCAGTGACACCTATTGTCTCATTCTCCCGCTACCGTACACACTCGGATCACCTCAGGTGACTTCTTCTACACACTGGTGTTTTACAGAGTTTTCGATTGTGTGTTCAATAATTCTGCTGATTATCAGCCGACAAATTTAAATCATTTTGGACGAATAAAATTAGCGCATTAATACAGTAATTGTTAAATGAATTGGTTCATAAATACTGAACAAGAGTTCCCAATAACACTATAAATGGTCGATTATTATTATTTTTTTTTTATGTAAATAGCGTTAAGATTTATAAAACCTTTTTGATGGTAATTCTTAAAATAAGTCCTCGGAAAATAAAAGTTAAATGCATAAGAAATGGATTTTGGTGCATACTCAGGAATCTATATATACGAAAGTTAGTATATACATGATGATTAATATGTAACTGTAGGTCCCCGATATAGTTATACTTACAAATACGATAAGTTTACATTGTATCGATTAATTTACAGTATCGAATTAGAGTTAAAATTTTCTACTGCACCATAAACTAACGAAATGTACACATCTCAGTACGACATCAATCTTTACCATTCAACCAAGCGAGAAACTGTAAAAAATTCTTCCGATTTTATTGACAAATCAATCACCAGTACAAAAAATTAAAATACAGATTATTAATGGCTCACAGATATTGTAAATTAATACCCCAAACACCTTTGAAAAAATCTAATCAGAATACTCTATTTGCCCATATAATTATTTGATAATTCGAACCTTAAAAAGTTTGTCAAGCTACGAACATTCGTAATCGGTAGCGTTTCAAAATAGCTAATAATACATCTTGATTAAAGGTTGCATGTGTCATGCCCCCCCCCCTTCAAATTCAATATCACTTCAAAGTAAAATATTTTACTTAGCTTGAATAGCATAAATTGGCGTCAAAATACATGCTAACGTTCTTTTAAAAAATTATTTATTTATTTATATTTATTTTATCACACAATACAGATTGAATGAGTTGCCGTGCATTACAAATCATGACTACAGTTACAAATTTCAGACATAGAAATCCACCTGGAGATGTTTTCTATTAAAAAAAAAAATAAATGGGTATTAATTAAATAATTGAATATTAAGGATGAATGAATATGAACATAGGCCCGTAGCAAAAAAGAAAGAAAGAAATTATTAAAACTTACGATGTTAAATTTATAAAAAGTTCATGAATAAATAAATAATAATTTATTATAGTCGGGAGGGAAAGAATTAATGGCTGTAATTTGCTTTAAATATTGTGCTATTAAACAACACAAAATAATTTTACGATTTTGTTTTTTTTCTGCTGAAAAGCTTTGAAGTTTTTTATATATTTCCTTATGTTTTTTTTAAACACATAATTCTCCATAAATTGATCATTTAATCTTTTTATACATATCATTGGGGCATATTGCAATAAAAAATGTTTTTTAATAATAAATAAAATTATGTATTATCAAATCAAATAAACCATCTTTGAAATAAAAAAAATCAATTTCACACCTCTGCAGCCTCCCCGAGAGCGAGAACAATAGGGACAGTAATTATCAGTAAATGTCAGCACTTGTCTAAGTTTTTCAGCAGGGACAGTAAACGGGTCAGTAATTGTCTAAGTTTGTCAGTAAGGACAGCACATTGTCAGTAATTTTCTAAGTTTGTCAGTAAAAAATGGGAATGTCAGTACATTTTGGACTTAGTAGTGATATGCATTGAAGCATGCATTCCGATTAAAAAGGTTATACCGAATTCTTGTTGATTTTAATCTTTTAAACTTTTAATTTTCGTGTCACAGAATGTGGAAAAGGATGGATCAAATTTGAGGAAACCTGCTATCTTTTCTCAAGCTTTACAACGACGTATAAAGACGCAGTGGTAAGTGGGCCCACAGAGAGAAAAATCTACTTTTTAGGTTACCTGAGTAAACTAGGGCTACCTATTGCTATCCGTTTTTGTTCGTCGTCGTGCGTTGTGCGTCGTGCGTTAACATTTGTACATTTTCCGCTTCTTCTCTGCAACCTCCCAACCAACTTCAACCAAATTCAGTATATAGCATCTCTATGGGTGAAGAAAAACAAAAACTGTGAATGTCATGGTCCCTGTCCTCCTTGGGACCTTAGGGGTGGGGCAAAATCCACTAAAATTAACGCAAATCTTTTAAAATCATCTTCCTTACTCCTGGATATCAAGCAGTAAAACTGTTTGCATGATTGTAACAAGCTTTGAGACCACTACAAATATTGTGAAATTCATGGCCCTGGGATCAGGGTTTAAGTGCTAGGGCGGGGCTACATAGATCATATAGAGTACATTATTTCTATTTATAAAAGTAATGATAGTTCTGATCCAAACAACTATCGGGGCATTACAGTTACAAATGCAATAGGAAAGTTATTTAATAAAATACTAGACATTCGACTCGATAAATTTTTAGGAAAACATCATATAATAAGTGATTATCAGATCGGCTTCACTCGAAAAGCAAGAACATCAGTCCATATGTATATACTCAAGACAATTATTGATAAGTACTGTAATACTAAAGATGGTAGAGTATATGCCTGCTTTGTTGATTTTCAAAAAGCCTTTGATACTCTTATACACACAGGAATCAAAATTAAACTCCTCAAAATAGGGGTAGGAACAAATTTTTATGAAATAGTGAAAAGTATGTATACATCAAGTAAATCCTGTGTCAGAGTCGATAATAAGATTACTAACTTTTTCCCAATAACTTTGGGAGTGAAGCAAGGTGACAATCTTAGTCCCAATTTATTTAAAATTTTTATTAATGATCTTCCAGATTACCTGAACTCAGCTACTGACCCTGTTTATTTAAATTCAAACTCAGTTAAATGTTTGATGTATGCTGATGACATAATTCTACTCTCCTCCACAGCAGAAGGTTTACAACAAGAACTTAATATTCTACAGCAATATATATTAATACTGCAACGATTGGTGTCTCTGTGTTAATACATCTAAAACAAAGATAGTTGTTTTTAACAAAGCAGGTAGACTCTCCAAAACAAAATTTTACCTCGATGATGTCGAACTGGAATGTGTGTCTGAATACAAATATCTAGGTGTGACATTTTGTTCTTCGGGTTCTTTCTCCTTTGCTCAAAAGCAGCTTTATCAAAAAGCATTAAAATCATTTTTTAAACTCAGGAAAAATTTCATTTCCCTGAATCCTGAGGTTAAAACCACTATTCATATTTTTGACCATACAATTAAACCTATTTTATTGTATGCATCTGAAGTTTGGGGTTGTTTTAATCCATTTACCAAAAAAAAAATAGCATACCCAATTGTACTATTGATAAAATATACTCCAACTTATTCTGTGAAAAACTCCACTTGAAATTTTGTAAATCAGTACTAGGTGTGCATAAAACTGCAACTAATTTTGCTGTATTGTCTGATTTAGGTAGATTTCCCCTGCACTTTGACATTGTAAGATCAATGATAAGGTACTGGTATAGGCTTGAAAATCTAGGCCATTCTTTCCCAATTTTAAAAGATGCATATTGTGAATCCAAATCATTGTTTGAGAAAAAACTCCCTTCTTGGTACAGCTCCATTAATTTTCTTATTACCAATATCGAGGGTATTCGTGATTTAACTTCAGTCAAAATGCACAAATTCAAACGTGAACTTAAAGATTGTTTATTTAGATATTATATACAAGAGTGGAATTCTCAACTTAAATCACACTCTGATAAAAAGCTGAGATGCTATAGCACTTTTAAACAAAATTTTGGTCAAGAAAAGTATCTTAATTTAATTAAGAATTTTGAGCAGAGGAGAAGTTTTACTCGTTTTCGCATATCAGCTCACAGACTTAATATTGAAAGGGGTCGATATATAGGCATTCCTAGAGAAGAAAGACACTGCAATAGATGCAATAACAAAACAGTTGATGATGAGAAACATTTTCTCTTTTCATGTAATCACATTAAGGATGAAAGAAAAGTCTTGTATGAATTAATAAACAATTCCTGTAAGAATTTCCACAACTTGGACAGTGATAATAAGTTAAATTGGCTCATGACTAATGAGGATGTGCAAATACTGATTCAAGTCAGTAAAATGATTATGAGAGCTGAAGTATGAAAAGTATTAGTAAACCTATGATTTTTTTTTTTTTTTGTAAATTTAATGTGTCCCCCCCCATTCCCTTCTTAAATGTACAGAATCAGTCAGAATGGGTGTCTTGAATACTTAGAGTACGGGTTTGCCAGTATAATCGACTGTGCAGAGGCATCGTCCCCTGGTACCCTCTGTATCCAAGTTACCTTTTCTTTACATTAATTGTATGCTACCTTCAAGATCACATATTTACATTTATACATGATAGTACCATTTGTTTATATATATACATATATTTGTATGTAAATTATTATTTTTGTATGCATGGATATGTGTAACAATAAGTGTATGTTTATATATATACTATACATACATATATTTGTGTATAAATTATTATCTTTGTATGCATGGATTTGTGTAACAGTAAGTGTATGTTTGTGTATGTGGGTATGCATATGTCAAATATCTATTGAACTAACTCCAAGAGATTAGTTTGCATTAAGTTTATAATTATATGCTAAGTACTTATTAATTGAAATTACTATTTCTGTTAATACTTAAATGATTTTTTTTTCGGAATGACCATCTTCAATACTTAGGGTACAGGTTTGCCAGACTGGCTGTGTAGAGATATCATCCCCTGGTGCCCTTTGTATTCAAGATGCACTAGTTTTATATTAGAGTAATGCCATTACTACAAGATCTTTTTTTTAATTTACCTTATATCTATCATTTTTATTTAATTGTGTTTTCTTTTATCATTCTATGGTTTCTATGCTTTTGATCCAGTGAGGTGATGCACTTCTCAATGTCAAACTTAATCACTAGTCATGTTACATTATCCATAATATAGAATTGTAATCAATGTTATCATTTTGTAATAATTGTTCATGCCCCCCGTGGGCCCTTGATTGGTGAATAAACATAATAATAATATATAGTGAAAATGCATTGTTTCTTTGTAAACCTTCTTCTCTGCTCCTGGGCATTAAATAAACTAAATAAGTACATAGTTATGTGGAATAAGACTGCCTCTTCCAAAATTATGAATCTCATGGCACCAGGGTCAGGGATTCTAGTGCTAGGGCGGAACTATATAGATTATATAGTGAAAATGCATTATTTCTTTGTAAATTTTCTTCTCTGCTCCTGGGTATTTTATAAACGAACCAAATACATAGTAATGTTGAATAAGGCTGCCTCTTCTAGATTTGTGAATTTCAGGGCTTCAGGATCAAGGGTTTTAGTGTTAGGGCGGGCCTCTAATGATTAAATATTGAAATGCATGAATTCTACGTAAACTTTATTTTTTGCTACTGCGTATTATGCCAATGTTCTAAGTTTATATAAATGATGAAGCAAGGTGCCTCTTCAAAAATGGTTAATTTCAGGGCCCCTGGGTCAGGGTACTTGGGGTGTGGGTGTGGGTTACATAGTCTGAAAATAAATCTTTGAAATCTGCTTTTTGGTATTAATCAATCATTGATAATGATATAAAATTTATGATAAAATTTCCAGAATTTTGAAATATGTACCCCCAGGGTCAGTGGTTTTCTGTAGGGTAGGGTGCACAACTCGTTATTAAGTGGAAATGCATTTTTTCTTTCTTACCAGGGTTCTCCACAGTTGAAAATTTAACCATGGATGAAGCTGCGTGAAGGCGAAATGTGGCCGAAAACACAACTGCGTGTTAGACTTCCTAATCTTCATTAAACAATGATTGGTTTAAAGTCAGTAACCATGGCAATTATAAGAATTGTAGCCTGTTGTATGAAATGTTCGACAATGTTTCAATATAACTAAAACTGATGAATGCGTAGTATTTTTTAAAATTAACACACATAGGAACATTTGGACCAGTGTCCTTTTTTTTATAAACGTTTTAGTTTTCTATGGCATTTTTCACAAAGTTCTGTTTACTTCTCCACATGCCCAGTGCTAAAAATAGCGCCACGAGACGTTTCATAACAACGGGAAATAACTCGAAAACTACTACTATACCGGTGATTAAAGCTAAGCATGCGAAGACGGCGATTGAGACGTAAGTCCTATGCACATTTTATCAAAGAAAGTAAAAGCTTTGAAAAACAGAGCATGGGGAAATCATTAACTACAGAGGAATATTCATTTTTTTACAGTGTATTTTTTCTGACACAGCTTGCATGACGATTATCATGCTCCTATTTTGTCATTTTTCATAAATCTGTTATATATCTAATCTGAATATAGTGAACATGTTGATGTTCCCCAAAATTCTTTACTCTCAAAATATTGATCATTTGATCAGCTGATTGACTCTCCCTTGATTGTCACGCTTGATCGCTTCACAGCATTGCCGCTGATTTACGACTTTTTTATTTAGCACAGTCTGCTTTCCTTCGAGGCATGCGATTTGCATGACAGTCGTAGTATAAACACAATTAATTACTCAAGTCATTAAAAAAGAAGGTGTCGAGTCTGAAATACAATGGAATTAAATTATGGCGGCTGCTGATTTTAACCATGGCGCAGATTTTAACCATGGCGGGCTGCCATGCATGGTAAAACTCCTTGTGGAGAACCCTGGTTACTCTGATCTACCCCTGGGTATTAAGTAACCAAATTAAGCAAGCTAAGTGTATAGTTATGATAAGCAATAGTGCCTCTTTCAAAACTTTGAACTGTTGGAAAGCCGTTACATGATACTCAGGTGACCTATAAGGCCCATGGGCCTCTTGTTTCTATTTTGAAGAGATTTTGCATTTTACAGGAAACCCTTTAAAAGTTTTGCTGTTTTTAATGCATTACCATATTTATCATATTGTGACAGAATTTCTGTATCAATGCTGCAGTTGGTGCACATCTCATTGAGATCAAAAATCCAAAAGTGGAAAAATGGCTCTATCTGCAGTTAAAGATACAAGGTACATTCTGTTATCTTTTGAAATATATTTGTCTACAAGCTAACAAATGTTTCAATGATATTTTATTTTAAATTTTTGTCATTTAGGTTTTCAATTTGCATGGATTGGACTGACGGATATACTCAAGGAAAACGAGTTTGTCTCAGTCTTCACTGGACGTAAACCGACGTATACAAATTGGGCCAAAAATCAACCCAGCAATAGTAGAAATGTGGAACACTGTGCTGAGAAGTATGCAGGATCGGCATGGAATGATAATCGCTGTGATGCAAAACTCCCTTTTGTATGTGAGCTTAACCCTTAAAAATTGACTACTTGTATCTCGTGACTTATAGATAAAGTTTCAGTTTAGCAATCATATAATGTGTACACTAAAATAATTAAAAAAAATGTGATGCATCAAAACTATTAATCTTAATGAAGAAATAAATGTTTGTATTCAGATTGGTCCTTCTTAATTCATAAACAAACATAATACATGCAGAATATTCCTAGATTGAGAAAAAAATCAAAGTGGACAAAATGAAATATTATTATATAAGTACATGTAAATAATTTCTCAAACCCCTCCAAAGGCATGCATGTGCATATATACATCTGCATATATACTATCAAATGAAAAGCTCAAATATCTTTGTTTTTTTTATTTTATTTTTATAGTTCTAAAAGAAATAATCAATTAAAATAGCAGGGCAGTTTTCTCAAGTTGTTCAGTTTTTTGATCTAGGCAGACTACTTAGCATTAAGAATATATGAGGGATGATAGAAAGGTATAAATCTCTCTCGCTCGAGATTTAACTTAAAAATCTTTATTTATATAAGATACTTTTTAGAAATACATGCTTATAATTGAACTCTTCATGTACCATTGTTTGTTGAACCTTTGCTGTGACTTTATAATAAAACTATGAACTTACAGAAGTCTCTCTTTAATTCAAATACATTAATTGTGTTGTAAGTTTTCCTAAAACTGGACCCGACCCTTTTCACAATTTGTTGCACGAAAATTCGCTGTAAAACATGCAAATATAAATAAGAATTCATTATTTTTTTTCCTAATTTTCAAACACACGTATATGAAAGTATACCAATGGTATGCTAAATAAATATACTTTAAGTTATTTTCAATAGTTATGAAACCACACGAACTTAGAAGTTTAGTTAAAAGATGTATTTAAGGTGGTGCTTAGTAAAATGACTGAATATAGTCTGAAAGGATCTTGTGTTACACACTTCATAACAATATGTAAAATGGTTGAGTATATTCGATTATATTTACATCCACTGAATATTTTCTCCTTTATTTCTTAAGAAACCCCATTGCGTTCATCCCTGCATAAACTACAATAGGCATGTCGCCAGTACAGATTTCTTAATCAGTGGCTGTTCCATCAATGAAACGTATAAAGACGTTCGCATCATTAATACAATAATTAATCTTTTTAATCCTACTTTAATTGATTATTTAAACAGATATAAATATAAACAATAAAATGTCTTCTTTTGTTTGTTATCACTGGAATGAACGGTCGCAGCTATTGCAGAAAAAATTTACATAACCCGGTTACGCGGGTTATGTATTTTTTTCTGCAACAGCTGCTTCCGTTCATTCCAGTAACAACAAACAAAGAAAGCATCTTATTGTTTAAATCAAAGTCTTTACAAGTAGCAGTAATTACATTACTTTTGGTTATCCTCATATTAAACAGATACACGTGCTATGACCTGAGTTAAAATCAATATTTTGTACATTATTTGGATCTTACAGTAAAAAAAAAACACGACTTTATTGGGCGATTATTGTCAGTTGTTTCTGATCAGCGAAATTTTAGGTTCTAGGACCCGTCTCGGGCTTGAACTTTCCTTAGAGTCATTTAGTTCTATTGATAACTTTTGAAATATTAAGATAAACTCAATGACAGGTTTTGCATATTGCCACGCGGCAAAAATTACTGACGTTGATATTACGATACTTTTCGACACTTACTTTCACCAACATATTTGGTTTTTTTTTAATATAATTTTTCTATTTTTTCTATGTTAAGTGTTGTATTTGTAAATCTACCTGAATTTTGAAATGCACATAAAATATAACCTATGTGTGAGAACTTTAAAAGGTTCTTTAATGACCTGAAAATGATGCCGAGGAGAAAAGTCCTAACGAGATCGGAATGATTAAAACAATATGACTGCCGTCATGAGAAAAGGGCCCTTATCTTTTGACGTCACAATGCTCAGAAAACGACGTCAAAGTCGCGGTATTGTAAACACGGAAGTAATTTTTGTTGACTGCATTTTCTGAGTGTCATAAAGTCCATGTCCTATTTCAAACTACATGTAAAGTACTAGAATGCTAGTATAAAATCTCCTGACTTCAGTAATAAGCCTGAATTTGTGAAGTTATTTTTTAATTTAACAAAGAAGTTTCTTTGTCAACTTTCTTTAGAATGCGACTTAGTGAATTCAATACGAAATTGCAAGAACTTAGCTTCCAAATGTTTCCGATTTACAGGATTGCTGTTACAGATTGAATTTATATGCGTGTATGTAACAGACTGGCGCAAATGATTAATAAAGATCAGTTCAGATCATTTACAAAAAAAATATCATAGTAGGAGAACGTTCTCTAAATGAATCATCCCTGGGACGGTCCTGTGATAGCATAAATTTTTAACGATATTGATTTGCTTTGATTGCAATTTAATGCTTCGGGCAGCTTTATGATAGCTGTATATATCAAAAGCACAAGTTTATTCGAAAAGATATCACCATTATAATCATCTGCTACCTTGATACATATCTATTTTTTTTTTTCAATATGTTAGGTTATACAGAACAGACATCGAGAAAATCCAAGAGTAAATTTCAACACTACTTGGAATAAATATAAAAGTGGGTTTGGAGATGTTCAAGGAAATTATTGGCTTGGTAAGAAAATAAGGCGATAATACAAATACATGCTAATTATACATAGTGTATTAACTAAAGCGAGAAAACCTTGAAACACAATTGTTATTCATCTTTTGTTCTATTCAGTAATAGTTCAGATTGTTTTTTTAAGCGTATATTTAGGAAAATAACCTAATTAAAAGAGGTTTAAAAAAAGTACAAAATAATAGAAAATGACCAACAAGATTATCTTGTAAATGCATTAAAGTTAATCTATTGTGACAAGCAAAAGTCGACTCCTTTTCATAATTGCATTAATCTCTTTTTAGCATTTGTTATTTATCATGAAATTTGATTTAATGAAAGCAAAATTGATTCAAATAGTGCTGAGAGGCCATTATCAGAGGCATATACAGGGTTTAATGGTATTGTGAACGAACGTCTGAGGCAAATACATGTAATATATAAATATATTTATTTCGGTCCATAGACGAAAGGTTAGTTGTACCAGGCCTAAACTTTAGTATAAAATCCAACCTTGAAAAGAACGGGATAAGGTCATCCTCACAATTTTATTATTGATGGGAGTAAATGAAGAAATGTGTTTTTGCATCAAAAGTTGGGTTTCTTTCAAGATTTTTTCTTAATTCTTATTTTAACTGCAAATTTCATTTTACTACATAGTACAGAATTGAATTGAAGATATCTAAAGACCTGCTCTTTTTTATAAATAGACATACAAAGCCATTTATAACTATTTCATGTGACTGGTCTATCAAAATCAAAGTTGGATACTGGCTTTGTTCTGTTTTGTCATAATAAATCGGTCTTGATAGTTTATCTTAATCAATGCAGATTTTTCTTTACAGGAAATGATGCCATTCACAAATTGACCACTAAATCCATATCAGATTTGTTCATACGAATCACAAATACAAGAAATCAGTCATATGAAGTAAAATATACCTCGTTTTCCCTCTCCGATGAAGCTGATGGCTATAGGCTTTCTCTGGGGAACAAATCTGGACGCATTAGTAAGTATTTACCTTAGATGTCTTAAGAAGATAATTCTACATGTGTTATGTGCAACCATATGTAACACGTACGTGGCACAATTAGCTGTGTATTATCCAATAATTAGAGAAGCAAAAGAAAAGTCCATTACACATATACATGCAATTTCGATACAACAAAGGCAAACGCACTTAAAGCAAACTACATATTACAAATGTGTTCCATGTGTGTACTCAAGATTAACGAATGAGAAGGGTATTATTTATAGCCTAGTGCTGATACCGGATATAGAAAAAAACTAATATGGCATATTGAATTTTCGATTTTGTAGCTGTCATAAGGTAAAAATAGATAAAATACATAGAGAGAAAAAAGAACCATTAAAAAAACTAAAACATTAAAATGTTTCTGCTGATAATATTAAAATGTTTTGAGGACAAAATACAGTGTATAATACTATATATATTAGTTTGGGTCCTATATTTATTAGTTCATATAAAAGAAAATGCGTTTTTCACCTCTTAATGCTTGAAGTTTCGACATTTATTTACCCTCTTATCTAATTATTATTAAACTCAAAACTACTGAGCACATCATACATAAAACATTTTTTTTCTTTTACCTAGATATTTTTGTAGAAGATCACATGAAAACGCAGTATTTTGAATGAATAATGACTATCATGAGAACATATTTGCATATTATTCATTTTGACAACTCTAGAAAGAGAAAATGTTAGTGCTTTGAATCGTTAAGGCACTAAATAACTTAATTACATTTTACTACTACTTATTTGTAGGCATTAGTTTAGCGGGGTTCTTCACTTACCTAGCCAATAATCCGCTCGAACGTCCCCAAATCCTCGCTTAAAGTCATCCCATGTTCTGTTGAAGTTTGCGTAATACATACTAAATCTCTGCTGTATAACCTGTTTCAATGACAATTTATAAAAGGAAATGTACGGGATACATATACCACATTTTAATGTACGTAATATATCACTTAGCTTTTTGTCAGGAGGGGACATCAAAGAGGAATTTGATACTCTGGAATGCAGGGTTTGTCCAAACATCGATCACAATGTTTTTGCACAGTGATGAAATCAAAAGCTGTATTTTATGACATGTTTTCTTCAATGTATATAAATATATTAGAACAATATACGTAAACACTATATTTATTTATTTAAAGTATTGGTTACATTATCAAAAGTCTTTTTTAAAACAAATAATACAAGAGATCACTATTTTGATATTGGCACCGTGGTTCCGTGGTTTTTATAAATATATTGATTGATTGTATACTGTTAAAGTCCCTCTTCAGAATATTTCACTGATATGGAGACGTCACCATTGCTGGTGAAGGGCTGCAACAAATACCAGATGGTAAGCGTAAGAGATGTGCTGTTTGTGCGGGACATGGAGGCGGATTCAGGAAGACAAGAATTCAGTGGTGGTGTGAGGACTGCAGGGTCGGACTATGTGTAGGAGGATGCTTTAGGAAATTTCACACGAGGATCAATTTTGAGGAGTAGTTGGAGCACAGATATAAGAAACGATTACTCTACTCACTATGAAACTACCTTACGTTTAATCTAATTGTGGTGTGTGTGTGTTCGACAGAGAGCGGGATTTATCTATATCCTCTATAAATTCAAACCTAATTGTAGCAGGGCTTGCGTATGTCATTATGCTGTCTTAACTAAAACGTTACTTAAATGAATGAGACTATCGGGGCTTCATCGTTTTTATGTTCGTTAAAATTGGAGAGCATTATAGCAATTTAGCTGAACACATTGATTAACTTTGTTGACGGTGGGAAAATCAAATATACATGTATATTAATTAAATTATTTAGAAATATCTGTCGATCAAAATATACGCTCTTACTAAGTTTACAGAGAGGATATGTTATCATTTGTCATTTTAGAAGAAGTTTTAACAAATTAAACACTACATATATTGTAACTGTATATTGATTGATATTCTTATTTCAAATTTATTATAAATATGTGACAGTGTACACTGTAGTATACATTTATTACAATTACCAGAATTTCAATACATTTGAAAATATTTAAAAGTTTCTTAAAGACTTATCTTGTGAATGCTAGCTACAGGCATAAACATTTTCTAATTTTATTTTACGCCGATTAAAAAAAATATTGGTATAAAAAATCTATAAATTAATATAGCATAAATATATAACATGCATTTTCCAGACAACAAGGAGGAACATCCTATTACCTTGGTTATACAGGTGCTCGTCTTATAAACAATTTGACGCTTTTTTCTGCAGCAATTGTTTGACGTCCAGATTGACGTCAAAGTATGGCAATCATGACGTTTGTAGACGTAACGTTATTCGGCGTCGAAAGGGTTAACCCTGCCATTGACACATTTATAAACTACTACTGAAGATGAGAAATTTGATACTTGTAAAATATTTTTTGCTTTAAGACGTCTTACTGTATGTCAAAGGTATATGCGAATCTTCACCGAAAGACGTTCATTAGAGAGAAAAATATAAACAATGTGTCAATAATTTCCGATCAGCACTCGTACAGAAGACCAAGAATAATTGGGCTTTTTTTACGAAGATACGTTTACTTTCTTGTATTTTCACAAAATTTTAAAATAACAAAAATATTTTCATCTGCTCTACATAGTTTTTCATTTAACTAAAATATTGCACAAAACCATCAAATCGACGCTCGCCTGTCGTAAATGCCGATGACATGTGACGCCAAAGTCCAGACTGTGTCTCGTGAAGTTTGACGTCTGAAGAGGCAGATCAACGACTCAACTGTAAACTAAGTATAAGACTGCTCTCGCCCAAACAATGAAAACGTAAAACATATTAGGGAGCACAATATGCCATCTCAGAAAAATGTAGGCAATGAAGAGTTCTCAACTTTTTTGAATAAAAGAAATGTTCATTAAGGTATATCTTTACTCAAGATGACCAAATATTCCACTGATAAGAACAAAAAACTACATATTGCACATTGTAGATCTATGATTATTGTGTTAAATTTCAATTTCAAATAACTAGGTCAATGACCTACTTTAAATTTTTTCATGCTAGTGACCCCTAAGTATTTCTCGGGAAATACCTCAATTTTTCACACTGTGACCTTTTTTTCTACACACACAAAAATGAAAACATTACAAGCAACTAAACTCTTTAAATAATGAAATAGTATAGCATTGGAACAGCGATAATTCATATAAAGAAAGGATTGGAGTTACTGATAAGATCTCTGAACTATTGATAGCCTCAGATTAATTAAGGTCTTCCGCTTCCAACGGAAGACCTTCTACTGATTCTGTTGGTAAAGATTATTATTCTTTTTTTTCCGACAATGTCATGTTGTTCATGCTGGAGAAACTTCATGAAAAACTCCAAAGTTGACATACCTGGATCAAAATTGACGGGTCCTGTTTCTTCTTGGAAATCAGGATCAGGCATGATAAAAGAGCTAGGATCCACTACATTAAACCACGGACCTCGAAATGTAGTCAAGTCTTCATTACCATCATCATCGGAATCGAGTATGTCCGACTCTGAGTCAGAAGTTATGTCCGAATGGTGCGCCATACTTTACTCTGTTTATTTCAACGCTAGCGTACTCACTCCTAACCTGACGTCACAATCCAACGTCAACGTAACAAAATGACGTCATATAAAGACCAGTACAAATACAAAAATAAAGACCTATACTTGTATCAAAATTTAGATATGACTGTGTTTAATTACACAAAAGATAAATGGTAAATGAAATAAAAAGTAAATTATTTTTTTGAAAACGACATTTTTGTCGGTTTGGCGTTGACACAGTAAACAACATTTTTGTCGCTTTGGCGTCGAAAGGGTTTACCAAAGCAGTCACGAAATCAGAAATCATTTTCTTTAAATATTGAATTTAACGAATTTGAATTAACTGAGTTTGATTCTAAAAGGTATCTTCCAAGATTATATATATATATATATATATATATATATATATATATATATATATATATATATATATATATATATATATATATATATATATATATATATATATATATATATATATAAATCCAAGAAAAATCACAGTGGTCGGTGATAAATATGAAAGTTATTTTAAATAAATAAAAACACAGAGAACGAGTAAAACATAAGCGCTTTCATTTCTTCTTCATGATGTTTTACAATACTCATGGTATCGTCTATTATGACGTCATAATAACTTAACGTTAACAAGTCTTTGATTGACGTCATATTTTTCCCGTACTTTCACAGAACAATGCATTAACAAAGCATACAATAACATATAATATATAGTTTATATATATCTTTTCAATACCTTTTTCAATACCTTTTTTTACATATCTCTAGAATTATCTGTGACCCATTACAATTTTCACTGTGCAAGATTTTAGCAGTTTTTTTAAATACTTTTTGCGTTTGTACGAATTTATGCCTGAACAATTTATTGATGCAGTTGTAATATGAAACTGGTGGTTATTCATGTATTTGAAATTTGAGAAACTACACATGAAGTGCGTAGTTTAAATAATGATCTGCGCAAGAATTAATTTATTAGAAGAAGAGGAAAGGTATAGAGGGATGATGGTTTGGCTATTTTTCTTCATCTCTAATGTGATGTTAACAAGTTCCCAGCGTACTGGTTCGATTGAAAATCATAACTCGATCAATAGTGGAGATATAGGGAGATTATGGCAGGCGTTAGAGGCACTTCAGAACGATGTTTACCAACTTGGCCGGGGTTACAATGAAATTAGAGAGTTATTGACCCAAACAAAGAATACGAGTTGTTCATCTACATGTAAGTTTAATTAGGCAATCTTATTAAGATAAAGATATTAAGATTAAGATAAGATCACTCTCATTATGTGGAACTTTTCAAAGTCCTTTTATCTATAGAGGTTTAAAAAAATAAGCAAAAACTAAAATTTGGAAATTGTTATAAAAAGTTCCGCAAGTTAATAAAAAAAGTCCTCAATTATCCATTTATCCTACTAGATATGAAATACAAACTCGATTCTGTAGTTCAGGACAACCTTGCCTCGCGTTAACGAAAAAAAGGTTATGTCATCTTTTGCATTTCGCATTTCCTTGTGCTATGGACCCACAAGTTTTCAAACGTTTCCGATGTTTAAATCATTTAGGTTAAGTATTGTCAGTAGGGTATGGAAGGGAATTACCGCCAAAAGTCTATGTATCTTGCTTTTATTCTTATTCTGCCTACTTCTTTATGCTTTGTTATTATTGTAATTATATGTCACTTCCTCAACTATCATTCGATCATACCGACTACCGGCTATCGACTAAAATTTCTTTAGTTCGGTTATTCGCTATAAATGGGTTTCATCAAAGTAATATTGAATTCAAGGCAATCAACTTAGATTTGCCCATTTTATTTATTTACAGATCAATATTTTTGTATGTACATTTAATAGTATTGTTTAACTGTTAAAAGGAAATAATTGTACGTATATGTATGTTTGGCAAAGACGTCATCAAAATCTACAGTTGTGGTATAGTTGAAAAAAGAAACAGTGTTAACAAGGTTATATGAAGGAGATTTTGTATTTTGTCGAGTAACATCTAACATGATGTATCATATGCTGAATCAGTCAAACATATACACAATCTTCAAGTGAAATATTCTGAAAGTATAAATTCTCCGCAAAAATACCAAAAACAGAGTGGGAAAGAAAATTAAACATGATTATTATTGAATGTCTTCCTCCTATTGCTTTTTTCAAAGGTAGAGGGCAATTGTTTAGCTTTGTAGATTCAAACTCCGATCTGACGTGATACAAATATTCAAAAAGAATATCTATTAAACAGCATATTATTACAAAATTGTAACTACATGTAAATTGGGGTCAGTTATGAGCGCAATCATACCGTATTTCCATTTGCTGATATTATTTTCGTACAATCATCGATTGTTTTTACAAAATTTTATAATTAAAGTTCATCTTAAGCTTTTATTCTCTCTTTGTTTTTATAAGAGACACACTTTAATTGTTTACCAGTCAAAGATCATTGACAGACAAGTAGAAATGGCTTCAATTATGGGACATGTACCGTTACATATAGTGACCGTTTTGTAAAGAAACGACAAATGCAAAGAAAGGACAAATGCGAGTGTTTGATATCCTGCATTTATATAAAATGTGCAGCTACTACATTAATTTTGAAATTAAATACATTGGAAACATACTCTTATTGACGTACAGTTTTTATTGTACTACGCAAATGTGTACAAATCAGAAATTTGTTGTAAAATACATGTAGTGATAGCGTAGGTTAAATATTGTAAACTAGTCTGTAAAAGACAAACAGTGAAAATGACTTGAAAAATAAATTAATATTAACGAATATTCGACTATAGTTCGACTAAAGCATCCGACTATTCGACTAAGCTCTCCGAATAAAATTGACATCCCTTATTGAAAGTTAGGCTTTATTGGATTCTCTTTTGGGAATTTCACGGTTTGCATCATAGTTTTACTTGTTATTTTTAGTTCACCAGAGCCGAAGGCTACAGTGAGCTTTTCTGAGCACATTTTGTCCGTCGTCCGTCTGTCTGTCCGTCCGACTGTAAACTTTTCACATTTTCGACTTCTTCTCAAGAACCTCTGGGCCAATTTTGACCAAACTTGGTACAAAGCATCCTGAGGTGAAAGGGAAATTAAAGTTGTTAAAATGAAGGGCCAAGTCCCCTCACAAGGGGAGATAAACAAGAAAAGACAAAAATAGGGTTGGGTGCTTAACAAATCTTCTTCTCAAGAACCACTGGGCCAGAAAAGCTGAAACTTATGTGGAAACATTGTAGGGGAGTGTCGCTTCTAAATTGAACAAATCATGACCCCGGGGGGTTGGGTAGGACCACAATGGGGAATCAATGTTTTAAATAGAAATATATAGGACAAATCTTTGAAAATCTTTTTCTCAAAAACCACTGGGCCAGAAAAACTGAAACTTATATGAAAGCATCCTGGGGTAGTGTAGATTCTAAATTGTTCAAATCTTGACTCCAGGGGTTGGGCGGGGCCAGAGTGGGGAATCAAAGTTTTGCATAGAAATATATTGGAAAAATATTTGAAAATCTTCTTCTCAAGAACCATTGGGCCAGAAAAGCTGAAACTTATGTGGAAGCATCCTTGGGTAGTGTGGATTCTATATTATTCAAATCATGACCCCCGGGGGTAAGGTGTGGCCACAATGGGGAATAAGATTTTTTCAATTTGGAATCAAAGCATCCTATGGCAGTGTAGATTTCAAATCGTCTAAATTATGATCAGTGGGGTAGGGTGGGGCCACAATGTGTATTGCAAGGGGAAAATGTGGTAAAGAATTGAGTGGTCGATGCTTCTCAGGTGAGCGATGTGGCCCGTGGGCTTCTTGTTTAAATGATGTCTTGAGTTTTTATTTTATTTTTAAAAGGTGGTAAAATGCCATTTGATTGCTCGGACATTTACAAAAATGGCGAAAGGAAAACTGGAATTTACAAAATATACCCATCTGATGAAATCAACAAAGGTGTTTCCGCGCTCTGCTATATGAACCCCCAATTAGGAGGCCAGACGGTAAAATTCAATATAAATAATATCTTACATAACAATACAAAAATGTAATATATATCATCAAACAAAAATAAAAAAAAGGCGTTTTTTTTTCTTAATTTTTATTTAAAGGATTTAAAATGCTTATCCAGCATATCTATACATTAAGGTTTTTTTTTTTGGTTTTTGTTGTTTTTTTTTTTTT